>JARFOD010081537.1:0-19493 GCA_031763545.1 Mopalia muscosa | reverse complement strand
GAAAAGAGGTTGCTTTCTGTTACCAGGGTGTTCGCAGAGCTAAAGGGTAACGGGAAGCAGATTTGTTTATGATGTTCTGTATTTGTGTCCGTCGTCATATAATTGAAACCCCCTTGAGTACGAATTTAAACACCAATCAAACAAACAAACAATCCAGTTAAAAACAAAAGACAAGAAAAGCATCGTATAGTGTTTCATATTGATGTCAATACTGTATGTTATCACTGTTATCACTGTGAATATGTGTATTTTATTATGTGGTCGAAGTCCAAGTTACCGTTTATAAGGAATCTTTTGCGAATATAATAATATATTCTACAGTAGACATCATCGGGAATGAAATTGACGTCCTTAATCATAAACGGGTTGACGTATTTTGCTGAAAATGGAATTATACAATCCAGCATGTAGATTAATGATGTTCATGTATCTTTAAAACTACAAATGAAATATGTAAGTTAAAATTATTACCAGTATATTTTAATTACTTGTCATGTTACAACGCAGATAACATCGAAATACACACAGAGGAATTTCAGTAAGAAAATTGAAAATGACGATTATACGATTTCGGTGTTCTGTAACAGTAAAAGGTGACACATGAATATAGCCAGACAACATCCAATAAGTGTATTGTATGTTAAATATTGTTACGTCCGGTTTGATAATGACCTTGATGGGTAAGTTTTTTATTCTCGGCTGCAACGTAACTTTATAAAAAGTGTGTAAGTATTTGACCTCTTTGATGAATTGACTTCTGTGTGGGAAGAGGCATAACAAATTTGAGATACTGGTATTTAGCCTCAGGGAAACTGGTATTGGCAATATATGTGATTTTCTTATTTGTTGATAAGATTTTATTAGATCGGTTTAGATATTATAGATTGTGAGCTAATAACCCACCGTTATCCATACCAACTCAGTTTAGATACGAATTATGTTGTCTCGCAAGATACAAATCTTATACAGATGTTTGGATTGAGTTGTTAATGTTGCTTGGTTTCATTTCCTATTGCCAGATAAAATTGCTGGATAAAGCACTGTTATAATTTGGCTAGTAATGGCTTTTTATGAGTTCTTCACATCCAGTCTAATGGTTGTCACTACATAATCGTTGGCTTAATAACTGAGCTGCTTGATATCCGGGATAGACAGAATGGCAAAAAGTACCATATGAAAGCCAGCACTTATACAGGGAAGGAATACGAACAGGATTCTATTCTCCAACGAAAGCCGCCTTTATAGTAAACAGATAGCTTGTCCATCTGAAACTCAATTTCTGCTAACCGTATCTTATCTCTCAAATAGATTTGATGCTGATGAGGAAATCGGCAGTATAAGATTAGGAACTACCCGGATGTTGCTTTATACAACATCGTTAATAACTAAAGCATACTATACAGACAGATCTTTTTAATTCTGGAAGTACATTTTAGGCAATATTGTTTTTGATATATCTGATGTTAGATTAATGTGATAAAATGTCAATTATAATCGAATCAGCTAGCGACGAAGAGAGGCATGTATGTGGAAAAGAATCATACAGCCTAGATCACTTCACCATGGTAGCTCTAACATATCATATTCCCAATAAATTAAGAGAGAAAAATGTGATTGCCTTCGAACCTTTGGGTTACAGTAACAACACTATAACATCATATATACATGGAAACATGTATTTAAACTCATGACTTAAACACCGGTTTCAGCATACAAAATTTTATGACTTAGAATCTGTTCAAACTAAGAAAGTGTAATCACAAAATAACGAAAATACTCATTGAACTGGGTTTTTTTTCCAACAGATTCAAATGTTTTGAATATTTTCAAGAAGAGCATGTTTGAAATTTTAGGCAAATACAAGTTCTTATATATATATGATGTATTCTGGAATAACCTGAGGCCTAAAGATAGTATGTTTTTTTTTTACAACAGTAAGCCAATATATAACTTATAACACGTATATGCCAGTCATGTGATATATTTCCAACACAGTACATCTTACAAGAAAAAATCATCATATACGACTTCAATAATGTTCCAGAACGTCAAACGTATCCGCGATAGACTAGCTACAAATATATTACAGCTTCCCGTGAGAACAATTAGAAAGACTTTAACACAAAGTTTTTAGCACAGTGAATGGGGGAGCTCTCACGGCAGGCTAAGCTACAAAACATACCAAAGATAAGATTTTATTTCTTTAGCCCGTTCGCCATTGAAATAATATCTGGCAATTCGAAAGAATATGCGGGACAGAATAAACCAGAAAGGAGGTTCAATATAAATCTTTCGATCATCATAGGAACGTATCTAAGATTGACTTTCAAACTTTTGTCCTGAGACTGTATGTCTAATCATACTGTACTTTAATGTTAGAACATGGATGTCTTTTCCGGGAAAACTTGACGGTGTACGATCCGGAGAAGTTTACAATATGGACATCAATCAGAACTGACTTGGTTGCTGATGTCAGTAAATACAAGAAAGACTTCTTGTATACCAACAATAACACTCTCATAACCAGATTTCATAATCGGCTTTTTCAAGAATTTCTCTGTCCAAATGTCACCGGCAATTAATTAACACTGCTATCAACAGAATATCAAGCACTAAAACGTACATCTGCTGACAGTAACGTCATCTTGTTTCTTATGGCAATATGCGCTAATGTTGACGTGATAGAATTTGAATGATATCGATGGTCAGACCGCTGACGATGCAGACATCTGGTTACTGATGGTGAAATGTTCGGATTGTTGACAGAGACAGCCCCTGTTTGATAGCGATTATCAGGCTGTTGAGGGTGACGTAATCTGGTTTCTGATAGTGGTTGTTGACAGTGAAAGAATCTCTTTGATATCGGTGGTTGGACTGTTGACGGTGACGTCATTTGGTTACTGATGGTGATATTCTCTGAATGTTGACACTGATGTTATCTGATTTGGAATATCTGAACATATCAACAGCTTTGTAAACATTTTTCAAGAATACTGATATACTATTGATAAACATTCTGTAAAGATAACGGAAAGTTGATTTACTTTTTTATATTGAACTAACCTCATTGCTATCAGCAAATAACCAGGACGAAATGAGCAATTTTGTTGGTATCTTTATTCAATGAAAACTGCAGTAGGTGCCATGATTGTATCCGTCTATGTAGCAGAAACGTAGTTTATGTTAAAGCCAAAGATTATAATTGCTGTCAAAAATAACCTCATCAACAAGAAATTGAATACTTCAATTTGTCTCATTTACGGAAAGACTGGTAAAACGATCGAACAATTTGTTTTTGACCAAAGATGATGGCTCTATTTTTTATTATTATCAGTGGAGGTTAAATTGATACACGATTAAAACAAGCTTAATGCCACTTTCCTTTGGAATTCGATGGACTTTTATGGTGACAACCAGGGATTGTCTGGCTGTACCTTTTGATTTTTGACATTAAAATACTTGTAAGAATTAGTTCAACTAACGGGACTTATTTCCATGAAAATTGGCGATTTGTTTATCAAACACACCGGATTCAGCCATAAAGCTCCGGATATCTGTTTTCAGTGACATTGATCATTATGCTGCACGTTTGTTGTAATCACACTTTGTTGTACAGTTACCATCAGAAAAAGTGTTTTCCACAGCCTTTAAAATCCAATTATGTTTAAATAGGAAATAATGGAAAATCACAGTTTGCGTAAACAAGATAATTGGGACTGTTTCTTTTCGAGTAAATGTTTTATCTGTCGTATCTATACTTGCTGTTTACTGTCCGAAAAATGAAGTTATATTTGTAGAAAAAATAGACGGAATGTTCATTGCAGTATAGACATTATATACACTGCATGAAGATTAATACTATTAACTTTTTTAGCTTGCTTTACTCAGAAGCCATTAAGATGTTATCTTATATTTAATAACATTCTCAAATCGATGTGCCATGTATAGGACATAATATGTTCGTTTTTGTGAAGTAGATATTGACCTATTGGAGCAATGAACGGAGTGGTGTGCATATAAATATCGGAATTAACATTATCAGATCATTTTCCCTATGGCGCATAGCATCATAAATTTAAGGTAAGATTTTATATCTAGGATTTGTTACGATATTGATTTATTTATGAGGTAATGTTATCATTGACATAACAAAAGTGGATCCTGCTATTTGATCTATTCTTTTTGTCAGTATACATCCACTTTGGTGATAAATACTTTACCTAGCAATCTTTATATTACGTAGGGGTATATTTGTATTATCTCATGTAATTATGTATCTTAGTTTTTCCATGGCATCACAGTTTTTTTTATTCCGTCAGCATGACAAAGAATAGCCCCTTTTAATTCTCTTAGTAGCGATTTTAATAAAATCAACATTTGCAAGTGATATATAGTGTTAATATGGATTTAAAACAGAAATTCATTTCGGAATAAAATATATCTCGTGATATAACCTAATCTTTCCGAATGCCGCCATTGACTATTTAGGGCAAGACAATGTAAACATGACGAGGAAATCAGATTATTTTTTCGACAGAAACATATGCGCTCAAAACTGGTAGAATACTTTTGCAAATCAATACGTTTTTCACTATTACGGGCAAGACAATGTAAACATGACGAGGAAATCAGATTGTTTTTTCGACAGAAACATATGCGCTCAAAACCGGTTAGTTACTTTTGCAAATCAATACGTATTTCATCAATCCCATAATTTTTTAAATTAATTTTGTTTCGTTTGTTTACTTCGATTGATTTTTAATTTATTTTAAACAATCTGGATCAATAGGCGTCTTAACCGTCTGGTTAACTGCTCTAATAAATTAAAAGGGGTAAGCCGTGCTCCAAATCTGTCCTAAACTCATTTGCTTGTTTGGTCGGGGTTTAACGTCCTACTAAAGGGTATTTCACTTATACAACTCCACAGTGCTTCTTGCCTTATTACGGTGGAAAACCGAGAGGAAACCTCGTAAAAACCACCTCCGCGATTGTCGGAGCCACTTCCTGTGTCTCACTCATATACCTGAGGGTCGACAGACGGACTCGATCCTGTTAACGGTACATCGAAGTAGGTCAAATAGGTCAAATTAAAACAAAATTAATAAAAATAAATCTAAATCTAATAAATCCTGTCTCCTGATTGGATCTGTGGATGTCGGTTGTGAAGATGTTCAATGAGATATGTTGGGTTAAAGTCCAAGTGTAAGACGACACGTGTTTGGTCTGCTTCCATCAGACAAGGTTGACAGGGTATGCTTAAAGAGCAACGGTTTCAAATTGGATCGTTAATATTTCAGTAAAAAAATAGACAAGTATTAGGCCGTAGGTAAGCAATAGGTATTAGGTCTCACACCAGGTAAATCACGTTTACAAGGGACATTGTCGACTGTTCTTATTTCATATTAGGTAGTCACGCCATCGCGGGGTAGTATACACGAGTTTTTATCAGGGATGTCCAGTTTTTAAAATTGCATTGTAAGAAGACGGCAGATATTCTCTTTAAAGGAAACTCCAACTGAAGACGAGATTATAGCATCATTTTACACACCGAAAACCGGATATATCAGAGGCTCAAAAGTTATCCCAGAAATATCCGAATGTTTGCTAGAATTTTTTATGCTGCCTTTTGGGGCATTCGTTTTTTTTTTTTTGCGACGTCAACGTGGGAAGTTTATGGTGTACATAGCTTGTAAAAAGGTAAGGCCTTATTTTCCAGAACCGGGCAGGGCAGAGAAAATTTCTAGTTGCACCGGTCATCCCAGAGTTAGAGGCAGCCGGATGTTAATCTGTTTGTAATGCTGTTATATTTTGAAGTGCAAATGCCCTGTCTGGGCCTTGTTCTCTTCGACTGTCGTCATTGGATTTTTCCTTCACGCATTATGTCGACACTCTATCATATGAGTAAAATAACTCCAAACAATGTAAAGCGTAAAACCCCAATAAAACTAAATCCATAACTAAATGATGGGGAAATTTATAAATACTAAAACTGCTAATTGTCGTAGAGGCGGATGGGCGAATTTTAAAACATATTATACTGTCAGTTTAATTTGTTTGTTTGGAGTTCAACGTCGTACTCAAAGGTATTTCACTTACATGACGGCGGAAGTCCACTTTACACTGTTCCCTTGCCCTATTACCGTGGAAACCCCTGAGCTAATACTAACATTCCACGCCAGTATTGTCTGTCTTATTGACAGGCCCAGGTGATCCAAGTATTCTCCCCTTTTATGTAGTGTTAGTGTTGAAGCTTCCATATTTGAAGACTGTCAACTACTGTATTCCATTAAGTCCTATGCAAACAGTCTCCAAATATGGTCGGCTTCGTTGACAAGTGTGTAAAACGACCAGACAACATAACAAATAACGACAATCGGAAATAGGCTCTTCCTGTACGTGCTCTGGCATCTGATGACAGAATAAAATCCTACTTCCAACTCGCGGTTGATGTAAACAATATTTTGTCTGATCGTTGTCTGAATATAACACCACCAATGTCTGTAGATAATGGGTTTGTAAATAAGTATGTTTACGTTTTGGATTGCTGCTGCCGAAAAGACCATACTCAAAGCCATACCTGACGTATTCATATGCATTTCTCTATTTACACATCCATTGGTAATGCCATTGTGGTCATTCCAACAGGGACCCCGGACCACAAGAACCCGAACAAGTTGTTGTCAAAAAATCGTAAACAAGGACATACCAATGTAAGATACGATCGTTGGCAAACAAACTGAGGATAAAGTCTCTTATTGTCCCTTTCTGCATTTATAATGATATGCATTAATGGGACCAGGACAATGCAAATTGAGACTATCCTGAAGTCATCTGGTATAGAAAACCGTTTGTTGACTGGTTTTATAAGAACTGTATTAAAACTATAAAGGACAAAGGTAGAAAAACAGTTCGTCGAACTCGTCTTGGGAATATATCATTTTAAAAGCGAATTCTTCAATATAATTTTAACATTCCTCGTAAAGACAATTGGAGGCAATACTGTTCGATCATTTCTTATGATACGCCTAAAAAGATGTTTAAGAAATGAGTGAAGTGTCTCAAAACACGTTAAAAAAAACTTTTTTCGGAGGAAGAAAAATACTTGGCTTAGGTTAAAGAAACTCCCTGTATCTCAGGTCACGAGTGGACAAATGACTCTTGATTTCAAACAGACACAGTTACATTTTTATACTTTCTCTCTACCATGGCACCAGACCACCTATAACTGCTCTGTTTTGTCTGGTGGGATATATTTTAAAAAGTAAAATAGGATTTTTCTTATTTGTACTATTCTGAACTTTTTGGAAATAGTTTGGAACATTTGAGTCCTGGTTTATGGTCATTTTGTTATATAAGTGTAATTCGGCGAACTTAGATGTATGACGACTGACTTATGCGTTGATCGGTTTTGATCAAATTCTGAAGTTGACCCCTATCAGCTCAGATTGATGACTCGGGAAGGTTTATTGTGGCAACAAGCAGGTGTTTTCGTTCAACGAGGTATTATTATATAATACTTAACATGTTTTAATGATTTTCTTTTATTTATGAAATCTGTGTCGTCTGTGTGTTTAAGTTTCGCGGTCGCTAAATCTTGGTCAGTTCCTGGATGCTCTGGTCTTTCAACACATATGGGTTCACTTATATTTTAATTTAACTTTAGTCAATATGTTTATGTAGCCGTATCAGGCAATGGGAGAGGGTAATGGTAACATGGTTTAAAATGAGTCCACTTGCACCACAAGTTAATAAGTCGGAACATATATATACATCAATATAACTCCCCCAATAGCTTGTATTGGTAAATGTCAGTTTAGCAGAGAAGAATATAATTATTGCGGCTTCTACGTAATCAATTCCCAGTTTACACAGAATGACAACATCCATCCTGCCAATGTATCAGGAATTGAAGCCTACAATTACCGTCAAGTCGAAGTAAAGGGAGTATCCAGTTCTCTTCAGAAGCCCTCTAATCATCCATCCGGCAATTCAACAATGCTGACCAGTTTGATTTCGATGAGACGTTCTATTACAAGGAGAAAGTCAATGGAACAATATATAAACAGCATGCATGTGTTAGTTTTATGTCCAGTGCGGTGTGAGCTAGGGATATGAAATGATTACGGTTAACACTTAGTTGGAAAAATATATAATTTTTTTTTTAATTCAAATAAAAATAACACTCGCTTGACGATGTTTACGTCTGTATATGTAATTCCTCACATACCACACAATGTAAGTATATGGTTATCATCTGCAGAAGGAGTTCGTCAGTCCACGCTCTAGTAATATTTGACAAAGGCAGCGAATTCATTGTTCGTTTTGCAGACGGATATTGTAACTTGGAAAGGTGAGCAATTTCGAGTTCATAAAATATGCACAAAAGTGCACCTACTTGTTTGAATTGTTAACAGTCTATTGGTAAGATGTATAGTTTTTCGAAGAATGAACAGTGTGTTAACTTCAACTTTAGCCAAGGTTCCTCAAATCGGCAACCCCTTATCCTTTATTAAACATATACGATTTCACATTCTATGTATTTCCTCAATATACCTCACTATTTCTGAAAAAAACGTCCAAGTTGTTGTTATTGCATTTATCACATCAGTTTTATGAACGATCCTTGACAAAGGTTGAGTCTATTCCTCTAAAGTATAAACAGTAACTGCCTTAAACAGTCGCATTGGTACGCCGTAAAATCCTCAAGTAGATAACCGTGAAAAAACAGCATTGTTCGGATGGGCTATACCTTTATTTCCTTTAATTTAAAGCCCCCACTTCGGATGCAAATCTCTTAATGTCACTCAGATCCCTTATTTTTTCTCTCTCTAGTGTTTGTTTTGATTTTACCCAGATGCTTCTCGAAACATTTGTGTTGCCGGGGAATTAAGTGGCGATCGTGACTAAAAACACATATCTTGCCATTTGGTCAGACATCCAAAGTGGTCTGTTTATTCTTATGCTGATTGTCAAATACGGTTACTAGGTGTTGTTTCTAGAAATTTATATTTCTATTTGCGTGAGTGGAGTATTAAGAGATCTAGCGCCTAGATAACGTGAGATTATTTGAAGAGAACGTGTGTTATCTGTGATCATATTGATTGAAACTGTAACGCACGCTGAATGACAATTAATAACAACAAGTCAATCGTCCCACAGTTTAAAACTAGATCAGTTCGGTAACAACGTTAGGAATTGTTGTTGATATTACAAAAACACATTACAGTCAGTGCTTAGATGGATTGATTGAATGACTAATATATAACGTTGTGTCTCAATTCGTGCTGGACCCCTTGTATGAAATTGTGTTTTTTTTTTACGACGAATATTTTCAAAGGCAATTGCCCACGGAAGATAGGTTGGTAGAATGTTAAACAGAGATGATAAAATACTATAAATATTTCTCGAGTGAGTGGTAAAAGTGATCACCTATAGGACGTGAAACTTCGAGTGGGTAATGGTTTCAACCATTTACCAGAGGAATTTTATGATATACAAACTAAACTATAATTTTTAGTGCTGGACCCCTTGCATGGAATTGGGGATTTTTTGTGCCCACGGAAGATAGGTCGGTGTGGTATATATAGAATGTTAAACAGTAATGATTAAATGTCCTAAATATTTCTGGTAACAGTGAGTGAGCGGTAAAAGTGATCCCTTAAAGGACACAAAGCTTCCAGTGGGTAATCCTTTCAACCATTTACCAGAGTAATTTTATGGTATTCAAACTAAAATATATTTTTGATATCAAAGATTGATTCATCAATCAGAGCTTTTTAAAAATGCACAGGATAATTTAAAAACGGGGAGTTCAGAAAAAAACAAAATGCTGTCTTAATAAGACAACAAAGACCGCTTTATGTGTCTCTTTTTCCACCCCCTTACTACACAAACTCACTCTACAAAAGTTGACCAAAAGTTAAATCACACCAGGAAACAAAAACTGCTTATAGTTTAAATAAATGCATTATCCGTTAACAAATGTGTGGTGTTGTAATAATTTAAATTTCCACGGGGGTAAACACTATTAACATCCCAGCGTGCGATTGTTCATTTATCAACATTCACATAACAAAAAAGTAAGACATAGACTATCTGTCCCCACTTCAATTTTGTTTTCTTATAGCACAAAGAAGAAATTGGTTGTCGCGATGATAGTTTTAACAGGTCTGCTTCACATCGCTGTAAGTTAATGCAATCAAAATACAGAGCATCAATACCGTTGTGATATAGAACTGGAAAAAAATTAACTTTCCAACTTTATGGAAACGCTTCACATATTACTTGTGCTGATGTTGGAATACACCGCTGTCATATAAGTGAAATGCCATAAAGCACAGCGTAAAATAACCAATGAATCGTTCAATGGCTTTGTTCTCGTTTGTAACGAATATGACTATTACATTCTCTGACTGAAATAAGTCCCACAAATATAAGTCAACAAAACTACTCTCCAATTATTTTCATCTGGAAGATGGCCGTGGCTCAGTGGTAAGCCTCTCGCCCAATTAATCCTATTTTCATGCACCGCCCTCTGGTTCAATTCCGTCTGTCAACCACCAGTTATATGAGTGTCACCGTACAAGAACAGTGTGAACCGCTGTCATATGCGTGGAAGTATGTCGAGAACGATGATAAAACAACTAAAAACAAAAAAAAACAAAAAAAAAAAAACAACAAAACTGAAGGATTTTTGTGTCTTCAAAAAAGTGAATATTTACAGTATTTTTTGTTTGTTTTATTGGTGTTTAACGTCGTACGCAAGGGTATTTCACTTATATGAAGACGGATTGTCCACTTCACCGTTGCCTTATTACGGTGGAATTCCTCGTAAACTCCCACCCCCTTCAACATATGCAAACTGTCTGCTACAAAGGGCCTACTAGACGCTCCAAAAGGGGCCCCACATCTGAACTAGATCAACACGACACTAACCACAACACCTATTTGAAATGATATAGAACTTCCCACGGAACATAAAATGGATAATGCCAGACAAATTTACCGGTGCAAAGGGCCTGCAAGACGTCCCCAAAGTTTGGGCTATCAGCTATCTTCCCTTATTCTTGCACCATCATAAAATATTTAACTTTATACAAAAGAAATAAAATAAAATTTGACCTTAAATAAAGTACTTTATAGAACTATTACTGAAACCCTTTGCCTTCAACTTATATATTTCTCTACGAGAGGGACTGACAAACAGTATTTCATTTTCAGAAAATCGCTGTAGCTGTTCAATCAGGATTCTATAACAAAATTAAACTCACTTTGTATATATCGGACATAAAAATATCTTCCCCGATGTTGCCATGGCATTCTCTTTTGCTCGACATTATCACCTGTAACTACATGCCTGACTGATTTTCTGGACTTAGGCCTAGGTGCTATTGAAGAAAACAACTTACATTCACATCTTTTGTTTCAAGATTTTAAGGAAAGATGAATTCTGCTTGTTTGTGTTAAAATGGAAAATATTTATTTTGTTTGTTTGATTATGATTTAATGGCATACTCAAAGGTATGTGAGGTTGTATTCTCATAGCCCGACTTACATATATTGAAAACCCTCATACAAACTACATCATCGATTGCCGGAGCTACGTAATATACGACAACCTTATATACCAGAGATCTACGGGGGAACTTGATTCGGTGAGCGGTACATCGAAGAGGAAAAATAAGTCCGATGCGCTAACCACCGAGTCACGACAGAGAGCGAATCGCAACAGAAACTTAACGTTAATGTAGTAGGTCTACATTTACGATCACGATGGATTTAAATCCAGAAGTTAAAGGTTCATAAATGCTTGCTATGTTACTTTTCCCGCTTCTAAATGTCATTGGAAGTGCTTTTGTATTCTACTCGTCTGGCAGCAATTTGTTACTTTGGTGTATATGGAGTTCAACATCAGGGACATAGTAGGGTCCTGGGAGCGCCTAATAAAAATGTTCGCTTAACACATGTTCATGGCAGATATTCATGATACTTGAAATAACGCCATAACACAATACTTATAAGTTGACAAGGACGATACAATTAACTTTGGGTAATATTGGTAACTAACTCTCCGTTTAAATATTTAAGCCCAATTCATGGAAATCGGTCCAGTACTGTAGTTGTGCTGCATTTGGCTGGGCGGAGCTACTTGTTGCTTTTCTCGGTGAGCGCTAAAAGTTGCAGATCTATTTGGGGACGCTTTAAGTGCTTCTTGTGACTGTGCGTCTGGGTCTCGTCGTCTAACACAGGTCATTTTCCCAATGCTAAGTATACGTTAAGGAATGATGTTGGTCAAGGAATAAATAACTTACAGGCAGAGTTTTGAATAATTAATTTGTACATATCGATTACTAGTACCACTGGAACAATTTATCTCCCCCAGTATTATTTGAAGTGTTTCCTCGTTTGATCAAATTTAATCATATCTGTCCGCCTTAGTTCAGTCATGTGGAAGATATTTAAGTTAATTGGAGTGATTCCGAGTTTCAATTCAATTTGTGAGAAAATCATCTTTAAAGCAGAGTATCTACTAATCACTTAAGTGGATTTCTAAATCTCATCAATATAGAATCGAGCTGACTATATTGACGCTCTTTGTCCCTGTTCGTTGTATGATCTAGTTCAGTTCGCTGCTCGGTATAAAGATAGCTGGAGTTATTCAGATACTCCTGCTGTCATTAAATTAAATGTCACTAATCGTGTTTGTAAATCATCCAAATATCACGTTTACCCAAGGTCTCTCTGTCAAAGTTAAATAATAAATAATAAGGGGTTTCCCTGTGCCAAGGTTAAATGATGGATAATAAGGCGTTTTGGTGATGACCCTTTCTGTCCTATCCTCTCTCCTAATGCATTAAAGACATCTTGCTCCAACAAGATTTACAACATGTTGAAGCTGAAACATTCAAATGTTTTAATAGAGAGAAAATTTTACGAAAAATAATTTATTGCTTCCATTATATGACGTTCTATGATAGTTTTTTATTTTTCCAATAAAAAAATCAGGAATACTGCATTGAAACACGTAAAATATTTTGAGAAAATTGGTTATATCGACTAGGGACAAGATCGAAATACCCAACAGAGATTTCAGATAAAGAGTTTTCTCATGAAATAACATAATAAGGTATTTTATGGATATACAACTTCTGGTTTATTGACGAGCGACGTTACGGGTTAACCAGAGACAGTTTTAATGAGATCGTCATAAGCAAAAGGCATGTAGAAACCCGCGTCTCTGTCCAATTCAAGTTTTGACATACGAATTGGGATGCCTTCCACCAGTTTCCTTGTTTTCAGATAAGGCAAATTTACATTATCAGTTTTTATATTGTCCCAGTCAATGATATGTGTAGGGTTGGACTGTAGATGCTCTGATAAAGCTGACTTAGTCTGACTGTTATGTTGAGCTCCTATGTTCTTTTATCCTTTGGTAAGAGGGCGACTAGTTTCTCAGATGTAATGTTTTTGGCACGAACACGAGATTTTGTACACACAGTTTTTGGGTTGGCTTACGATTAACTTCTCATGAAATAAAATGTGACAAGAATGTATATATATCATCTAATATCAACGGATGTGTTACGTCACTGATATACAGAGACAAATATTATTGGTAAAGACTTCACGTCAAGTCAAACTATTCATTGTCATATACATTTATCCGACAGGCATACCGTGATTTTGTAGTGACAATTTAACTAATGCCTTACGATTAACTTTAACCCGAAACTCTTCTAAAAAGAGAGCTTATCGTACAAACACACCAGTCACCTATAAAATAAATAAAAGTAATACGCCAGTTTATCAAAACTTTCGGTCTGGTCTGATATGGAAATTTAAAAAAGATGGCGTGTTTTTATACTTTTTCATTCCGGGAATTGTGCGAGTCATCGTTAAACGGAAATGGGTAGACATCACACAAACAATACTCGATGTTTTATAACATACACACAGCCTTTCTCATGTACTACACAGATATCAATAACTGATACATTACCCTCAATCACTTGTCATTTCGCCCATGCATGAATCCCCCGACTAAAGAAGGTGTGGTTTGAAATATTTAATATCACAAAGTGCAACTTCCAGGCTAAATAGGACTACACAACTCACCAAGCGTTTGGTGTGATTGATCAAGTCATTATACTGTGTAGTGAGTACGATCCGCTAAAAGAATGGGAAGCACACGACCAACATCATATCACCAATATACTGGATTAAAATCGATATACAAACACTTATTTACACTTGTGTATCAACAATGACAAATTTTGAAAGAATCGAAGGCTCAACGAAGCCCTTAGCTGCACCAGGCTGGTCGAAAACCAGTTGTACAGCATTCCAATGACTCGAACATTTCTTATGCTTTTAACAGGGACCATTAAAGATGCTTATGCATTTCTAAAAGTAACAAAAAAATAATAATAAATTTCTAATTGTTAGAATGCATTCACATCATTTCTTAAAACTTTATTATGATGCTAAATTATATATTGCAAGGTAAAATATTGTTACACATCGATCGTTTTATCAATGGCAAAGAAAAGGTTGAAAATTGGCAAAACACTTGTGAACTTTGATAAATTCTTTACATTTATGAATACAGGTTCAGGGCTTGGGCTTATCCTGTGACGTCATGAATACATTTAATTGTGACATGACTTCAGACACATTGATTTAATGTTGATACATTTTTTTTACAACGCTTGCATCAGGGATTTAATTAATGTGTTATGTGTTTGTGCTCTTCTGGGGCCGGTTGCTCGAAGCAGTATTAAATTTAAACCGCTATTAGATGAGGTCACGCCATGTTGTCGGTCTATCTCCGACACAGTTTTAGCAATTTAATTTGGTGTTAGCGGCAAATCGTCCTTCGAGCAATTGGCCAACGTGTCCATTCTATAATCGCTTCCCCAAAGTCAAAAGCAGGATACAGACAAAACATCAACATATGATAACCGTATAAAGCACTACGAATTCTGAAGTTGTATTTATATTCTCAATCCACCTATACAGTTAATAAAAAAAGACATTAATGTTCAGGAACACAACTATCTATTTAGGATATTGCATTTTATTAGACAGGCTCAAATGATTAGACAAGGACGTAAATGGAAGCGGTTATCTATACGTATTTTTTAGAAAGGCGTTAGACATTTGTGGTTATATCATTTAACACAGGAGGGATATCCGGACTATCACAAATCTGCCCACAGCACATGAAGACTGAATTAGGCTTAATTAGTGTGTTACCTTGGGGGTACCACCGTGATTTGTAGGCGATCCTATGAACAGAGGGAGTTACATTAAGTCCCACAAATAGATTGTCTATAAGAAGCAGACTTTCCTCCGTAATGAGATGAACTATTTTATTGGAATATTAAGATGATTGTCATGGGCAGAGAAGATAAAACGTGGGCCGTATAATCCGTCTATAATTGAAATGTTTATCAATACGTCGCATACACCATTGATAATTAAATATTCCCCGATAAATTTCACACCAAACAAAACAGTTAGGCTCAGTTACCAAATTGCACGATATTGTATTTGATCACTGTGCCTTTTTTATTGAAATAAATCTTCCAGTGACAAAATTTGCGTCATGTATAATGTTATCCGCTAGGATACATTCAGTTTTGTTGTTTTTTCTGCAGTGTACCCCGCTCTCTTTCTCTCAGTCAAAAAAAGTGGAGGAACCATTTAATAAGTAGTGTGATATCGATTCTAATGTTGTTTTAATTCGCTACGAATAATTACAGTGCTTCTTAATATGACATCATTTCTACTATTTCGCTGTGTTTACGTTATTTTGGGATAACACTGACTTAGTTTGAACAGATTCTAGTTGAGAAAATTTTTAGCAGATTGAAACCCGTCCAGGAATCGAACCCATGACACCGAATAGCCAAATGACGGCCACCAAGACCACTTCTTTTTGTCAGTTTCTATCAAACTGAAACGAAATGAACACTCGATCAGTTCAAAATTCAGCGTCCGTCATGTCGAACAAATTCCTTGCATTTTTGACAGAAACATTGTGAACTTTGGCACAGAAACAGTGTTCGACTGAAGGTAACGTACTCACTTCAATGTATATAACGTTGACGTCAATAATCCAAGACGCAAACACAAATAGTGTCGATTTATTTTGTAACGCCCTTTGAAGCGTTTATATTTATAGTTAACCATGATCTTACTTGTATGGGACTGGTCTCACCCCGAGCCATCTGTGAAAACTTCTTCTGAACAAACCTACCAGCGGGCTCTATCATGAGTAAAAGGAGTTTCCACCTCGCCAATTCCTGTGCATATACATTTTTACATAATTCGAAGGTAATACTATAACCAATTATGTCGTTATGTTACGATGTAATCAAATTCATTCAAACACGCAAAGATAGTGTCAGAAAACGTTCTTTATAGTCATCTGATTTGAAAAAAAAGTTTGTTAAGTACGACATGCATATATGATTGCTCATCATGGACGAAATAAGACTGACAATATCTGAAAGAGCGCTTATGATATGTTTAAATACGAAACATCTAAATCTGGGACTAATTGCCCAAAAACGTATTTGTTTCTGCTAAAACATAAGAATATAAAAAAGGACTTTCCCCATACAGTTTACTTGCAGCACCAACACATAAGTGGCTTTCAGGGGAAAAGACGAAAGCCTATACAAAATTAAGACCATTTTGTAAACAACTTGATAGTAAATATATCGGCGCAGCAACACTCTATTGTCAAATAAAGCAATTGTCGGCATCACATAAGACATAATTATCTTCGTTTGATTTGATTTTCTTATTCTATCTTTGGTTATTTCACTAATATCCGGACGTGCCCTTCAGGGGGTAGAAGTTCCCATCCATGGATTTGTGAACTTGTCAAATGAGGTAAGATAGTGTAAAGACAAATTTATACCCAATCTCAACTGTTTAGAGGCTTTTCTGTTGTAAACTGCGTTGGTACGTTCATCAATAGGGTTACCATCATATAGCTTCCAAAATGTGTACCATGAAGTCTTGTCTGTTGACAGCATCCTGAGATATCAAACAACCATTATAGTACTATTCTCAACTTCAAACTAACGTATAAACTTAGTATGCTTGTTTGTTTGATTGGTGTTTGACATCGTACTCGACAGCATTTCACTTATATGACAACGGATTATCCATTTCACACTGTTCAATGCCTAATTACAGTGGAATCCGAGAGGAAACCTCGTAAAAACCACGCCTGCGATAGTCGGAGCCATGTTTAAGTTCATCTTTATTACGCCCAGACCAGTCATAGTGATGTATGGGGATACATTTGGATTACAAAAATACAGATATAAAGACAATTTCTATTTTACAAAACGTTTGTTATACAATATGTCTGAAAATATATTGTTATAAAATAGCTTGATTGTGGCCGGCAGAAAAGGCCACATTTTTACAAATGATTAAATAAATATCATATTCCACGGTGTTTTATGCTTTAAACATGCACCGAGAAAGAACGAAGTACTTTCCAAGACTATACTGAACATTATGTCATGGATTGTTGAAATGATTATGCAACTTATATAAATTAGGATTCCTGTAGTTGGTTACAAATAAGCAGTAAGCAGCGTGACACTCATAAATCAGATGGTCGACAGACTGACTCGATCCTGTGAACAGTACATTGGAGTAGGATGCTAGGTGAAGCTGCCTGACCGGAAAAGAGCACATTTTGTCTTTCCGTTGATGTTAGATCACGAAAGAATGTAGAAAGTACCGGTGCACAATAGTGGAGTAAATGATGTGACATTTTGGAGGTCACAAGACGTGACTTACTCTATAACAATATAATCTGGGGCAACACCTGTCCCACCATGACATTTATATGTATTACATCTGCTTCAAAAGCGCGCACTTCTTAGAATAATGGACCCACAAACTTAACCACAAAAACCTCAAATTTAGTCCATTCTAAAATTGTCTGATATCAATGTGAAATGTATGCTGGTTGCATTTATCTTTGAATACAAAATACTACATAATACCCTTGGGCATAGCATTAGACACTTATGAATCAGCACGAGTATTTATCGGATTCTATTGGCATCTTTAAGGTGGATAATTGATATTGCAAATGAACTAATCCTTTTGATGATTACCTTTGTGGTCATGCTGGATATTGATCAGCTCCAGATGGAATATAATTGACCAAATTACTGCCAACTTTGTGCTGTGAAATTTGGTTTAAGTCTCGACATGTAAATCTTTAACCACAGTTAAATTAAATTAATTGACTTGATTTTTTCCAATTAAATTTAATTACAAATTTGATCACCTAATCTTTCATAGCGTCATTCAGTGCATCCGGTTAACAACAACCTACAGCTGTCCGACATCGTTTAAAAACAGACTCAAAAGGAATTCTATTTTAATATCCCTATCTTTCTCAGAAATTCAATTTTCTTTAAAGCTTTTTAGGAGAAGACTTCTGGTCTCATCGTAAAGGTCAACTTTTGGCAAGTTATCTAACCTTATTTGACATTGCCAATATGCTAACATCCTCTGAAAAAATGAGTTGCTGCTCATACATTTCATCCTGGATTAATGTGGTTGTCTATTTTAATCAAACCGTCACTCGAAGGGCACATGACATACGTACAGGTTTTAACATCACATTTTGTAACAAGCATACGCATGGGCTTCTTTTGTTTTTTGAACTGCATTCATCATATATTTGATACCATTTGTTCTCCTTTAGTTTGGTTAATTTCATGATATACACAAATGATGTATACAATAATGTGACTTTATATCGAATAATTGTTAACGCTGTGCTTAAGATTGATTGATAAATTCATTGATTGATTGGTGTTTCACCGTGACAGTAGATTGGATTGGATTCATTGTGAGTTTACATCGTGCTTAAGGGGGGTTTCACCTGCATGACGGCGGTGTAGTCCAACAGTAATAACACTAGCACAGCCAAGATGTGAAGCGTTTCTATAATGCTGGAAAGTTCATTTGCCACCAGTGTAAAATAAAGACAATGTTGCTGTCTCAAACAAAAAGTCCTTAGCCAGAGGGCGACTTTATATCGAGTAAAGTCCATATCGAACAATGTCAAAATCGAAAACTGTCTAATATTAAAATCTCTTAGTTGATCATTAAAAAATCATAATCGATCCTAATTCCTATTTCGCGATATTGACTCTTAAGATAAACCCAGGTCATATACAAAATATTGTTTTGAATATCCTTCATTTTCTGACCCGTTGAAGTGAAAAAAAAATCTTCACTGCATTTCCACAATGGAAAATTTCTGTTAGCTCGTTCAGCTTAGATCGAGTCGGTAAATACATGCACATTATTTTCGAAGCCATTTATATGTGAAAATAACTGCAGCATTAAAATAAAGTAGAACATATGAATATTTTTTGTGTCTTTTAGAAAGTGAAGATTAACAGTATTTTCGTTATTTTGGAATAACACTTTCTTAGTTA
>JARFOD010081526.1:0-19495 GCA_031763545.1 Mopalia muscosa | reverse complement strand
GTGGGCTGACCAGTTTAAATTAGAATCTATGTACAGTCCAAGAATTTTGTCCTCTTTCACATTTTTAAGATGGGTATGAAGTATTGGGGGTGGGAGCGGTTGTGTCTTGTTAAATAAGACCCGTACATTTACGTTGTTTGTGATGGGACGAAGCGAAGGCGCAGGGGATTGATCGTAATCATCATCAATAAAGCCTACTCCAATATATGGTTTATCCAGTTTCATCCGTAATAAAGCAGAATACCAACAATTTAACTACCTAGCAGAATGCCAACAATTTAACTACCTAGCAGATCCCCCATGAAGGCTCAGTGTTCTTCTGCGCTTAATATATTTGTCCTGCATTCAGTCTTAACATATATGAGCTAATTCAAGATCAAAAGTAACACAAGCAGTTAGGGTCAAGTTATGATATCAACAGAATATATTGACGGAAATAATAAATTACTAAAATGAACTAGTTACTTGATAAATTCATATTCGAGTTGTCTTGTTGGCAACACCTATAAGAATAATGTCAACTATGCAAGTAGAGAAATGCTTCCCTAACCATCGTCTAATCAGGAGAGTTAAAGCGTTCAAAAACTATACATTCATGTACAATCATGAAGTGCTTTTTGCAGTTAACTAGCTAAAAAGGCTCGATACATTTATTTGTCGTCCCCATTAAAGGTACAGGTGAAAATAAACAGTAAAGATAAATACTGTTAGCTTGTGATCTTTACATAGTATACCAGTAACCAGTGTCTGTCGATAAGTCTCTGCAATAATCAGTAAAATCTTATCAAAAGATAGCCCACAATAATCTGCTAAACCTAATGTTAAGGAAATAACCCCAATATACTAACTAGCTGGCTTTGGGTTTTTTCTCAGACATTTTCCTTATTAATATAAAACCAAGGCGCATAGTTGGTTATTGAGAAGCGTTTCCTTCACATAAAAAATAACAACGCACAGAACAAGCGTTGCATATTCACGAGGAAAGTAAAAATTGAAAACTTGCAATGTCTTTAAACCTAGGTACAATGGTGCTAATGGCAAAAAGCATATATTCCAGAATAATGATAATATACGTTATCATAACACATAGGTTACGCAATAATTAACATCTATAACATAAATATGAAATGACAAACATACACGCACATGTAAATGGGGAATAACAGTTTGAGGAAACCCAGTCCAAATTTTGTGCTATACAAGAAGGAGTTGAAGAAACAAAAGGTTGTTGTTTCCGAATAGGGTTTAGTGGCGTGAAGCAGTGTGACGACGGAACACTTAATGGACACAATACTATAACATCACGAGAAACATCGGCTTAATTCATACTGCCCCTTTGTTCTGAGAGCAAGACGAAAACCACAACGAGATCGGTAAATGTTTCTAGCTTGGGATTATTAGCATTGTGTCTGAACCATGAGAGCAATGTATCTCACATATGCCAACTGCAATTGAATAATCTTTAAACAATCTTACTGTCAATTGTAAGCGTGGCATTTGATCTTAGCGTTGTGACCATCTGACTATTATTCTTCTGTCTATCTTATTTTCCCTGGGATTTTTCTTATCGATTAAGTCAAAAACCTAACACGTTTCACGATGTGCTAACATTAAAATGCCACTGGCAATTCCTTTCGGCAGGAACCCTATTTTTGTCTTTTCCGACTGTCATGGTTGTGTTCACAAAATGGTATAATAAACTAGAATGCTGTTTGACAGAAGCCAGATATCTGATAGAAGTGGCATGAAAATTAATGGCCTTAAAAACGAGTTTTCTGGAGATGCCGTGTGCTGATGGACTAGCGTGACATTGGCTGTAGAAATGTTCGATATGATTGAATGAGATAAGAACAGGTAGGAGTTATGGAACTGGAAAACCTGGCTATCATCGTTAACGGGCTGGCCGAGACACACGCATGACTGACTGCCCACATTTCATCGAAGATGTGATGGATTCCAAGCAAAAAGCTGAAGGCCTTTCATCCTTCACAGGTCAAGCTAGGGTTGAAGCCAAGCTCATCTAATCATTGGAGCGATCACAATTACGGTCTTATTAAAGTGAATGTAATTAAGAAGGAACGGACTTGAAATGACACTAGAAGACTGCACCTTGAACATTAAATGTTATATTGTAAATAGAGTTATAATTACTATATGACTATCTACACGACATGTGATCTGAAATTATCTGACACATCTCACATTTCTATGGCTTATTATGATGCAAATCGAAAGAGAGACAAAAGAAAAAAAAACCTTATTGATATGGAGACATTTTTGTTACTATTGCCTATCAGCCTTGGTTTACACAGGAGGCATGGCCAATGCTTCATGATTAAGTAGTTCTGTAGCTGTTGTATCAATAAACTGATTATTCAATCAAGTCTCATTGCAATCTATTTAAAAAAGAAAGTATGTTTATTATTTATATACCAATGAGATAGCACGATTTATTGATCCCATCGGTATATTATGCCGTAGGGATAATGTCGTCACGATGTCTGTCTGTCCGTCGATAAACAGGGCGTGAACAAGATATAAACAATACCAGTTAACACAGGTTTTTCAAATTTTAGAAACGCATTCGTCTTGCACTTAACTACATTCGTTTTTTCAATGGGGCCACTTCAATCAAATTTCTGGTTTCTATGGAATCCTAATGGTACATCATAATAATAGTATACTAGACGACATGAACGCCTTTAAAACCATACTGCGTAATGCAGGTTTTTCAAATTTTGGAAGCACATTGGTCTTGCACTCAACTACATTCCTATTTAAAATGGAGCCATTCAAATCAAATTTCTAGTTTCAATGGCAACATTATGGTACATACTAATAAAAGTACACCAGACGACACGAACACGTTCAAAACCATACCGCTCAACAAAGAGTTTTCATATTTTGGAAGACATTTTCGTGACACTAAATTACATTCCTATTTAAAATGGAGTCATTCCAATTGAATTTTCCATTTGTCTGTCTGTCTACACAGAGGGCGTGAACAATGTAAAAACAATACCTCTTTACAAAGCGTTTTCAAATTTTGGAAACACATTATTCTAACACTAAACTACATCCGTATTTAAAATGGGATCATTCCAATCAAATTTCTGGTTTCCATGGCAACATAATAATAGCAATAATAAGACAGTCACCGTGAAAGCACATAAAAAAACATACCACTTAATACAGGTTTATAAAATTTTAGAAAAACATTATAGTCTTACACTTAACTATATTCCTATTAACAATGGGGTCATTCCAATCAATTTTTTTATAGTTGAATTACCATACGATTTAAATAGTGCCATGGCTAGAGCGGATTTGCAGTGGATATAGTGACTGTTTTTGTTTGTTTCTCCTTAACACCAACATAGATAGAATGCTTCCCAAGGGATTAAGTGAGTCACTCTCACCTCTTGTTCACACATAAAAGTGACAGATCCCTACCGTATATAAACATTTTTTGTTACCACTCTATTGTCTTTAATCTATGATTGATCGCCGACAACGTTATGGTCCAGCAAAAAACCGATTCACTCATATCCGAGTTCCCAGTCATAACATAGTTCTTAATAGATTACGGAGTGTCGTAAAGGCATATAATATCATCACATTGTAATCGATCTTTAAAATACAACAACTATGAAACATTCTTGATATATATATAGAGACAAATCCAAACTTTGGATTTCCTTTCATCGTCATATATAAGAAGTGATTTTGATTTTGACAGTTTAATCAGTTTCGTTACTTTGACCAGGCAAACAAAACATCGATAATATCAACGTAATCTCGGATAATATATGTTCAAAATCAGCCTTGATTGCCCTCTGCTTTTCCTTATTCTTAAAGTTCTGTCGACCTGGGCGGGCTCTGAGCTTTCGCTTTTATCTAACGTCTGATATTTAAAATTTTAAATTGCTACCACAAAATATAGTTTTAGCTTTTTCAATTTGACTGTTTTGCCAAAATAAAAGTCAGTACAGCGGTATATAATAGAAGATCCCATAGCAATTTTCTAGTCTTTAAAGTTACTTTGTTCTATGAAAACTCATATCAAAAATGTTTTCGAAAAAGATTCGAAACCCACAAAATTACACCAATATAAAAATTATATATCTTTGTTCGGGATTATTTAAATCAATGCTAGAATGTAGTAGGCCTAGTGTAGAATAACTGCACATCCTTGTCCCATCAGACTGACTGTTTTGACTTAAAAAAAACCTGTGTATAAGACTTTGTGCTTCTTTCTTGCTTAAAACTGTATCAATTAAGATCGATAATAATCGATCAATCAAAATGACGGAAAAAAGTATGGACCCTTGACTTTTGAGCTGTGATAGTCAAGCCACGCCTTTTAAAAATCCTGCATCCGCCACTGGAACCGTCTCGTGAATGTTTCAAAGAATAACCAACTGGACGCGTCTCTAGTCGGTTATCCTAACCTTTCACTTGGTAAATACGTATTGTATTCAACCTTCACCGTGTATCCTCTTTATCTCCCCGTTGAGTCGTACCACTTAGGGTAAGTGAAACTAGTGCTTTCGTCCAAGTCTTTAATGTTAGTTAACCTAGCAGTAAAAAAGATTCAACATAATTATGACTGAAACATATACTAGAAATGTGAAGATACACACACAGCAATATTGTGTATATATCTTACTACGGTGGTTGGTAAAGCATCTGATTGACCTTTTACATTTGATTTTATTGCTACGTCGATATTTATGTTTTACCTGGGTGTTGATATTAATACCTGGTACAACTGTTTATACTATGGTATGAATAAACGTAAACGTATTCTCAAAATATTAATATATTTACACCCAGGTATAATAATTTCTACATGGGTATAACCAATTCTACTCCGATATAAATAATTGCAGCCTTGAAGAAAACACATTTACACCTAGGTATAATCATTTCTACATGGGTATAAAAGTTTACACGCAAGTTTTATTGCTTCATGGCAAGTAGATATACCGGTGTAAAATAGTTCACATCCGGATTAAAATATTCAGATTAAAATCAAAATGTATTTTTTACATTAATACCCGAATAGAAATATCTCCAGTCAGGTATAATTAAATCCATGTATAAATGTTTATACCTGGCTGGAAACATATATTTCTACTTAGCTACAATCTCGACTTATGTAAACATATTTACGACTGGGTTTAAATAAAATAAAAAAGACAAAATGAATTATAACTGAAAAAACATAGCCATGATCTTTATCATCCATCATATCTAACGTATATCTGTTGAAAAGTCGAACATTTTGTGTTGGAAAGTCGAACATTCGATAGCAATCAAACACCAGCATCATGATACGAGCTTCAAGTCGGTCACAGCCGTTATTAATTTGCCCAGAGAGACAATAAAACATCCTTGACTGTTGCGTAACACCGGTCAGATGTTGGTCTCCGTTAATGACCTAGTGCATGACTGGACTCATTGAATAAGAAGGCCACATTTTCATTTACGGGAACAAGTGGAAGTTGTTTTAAGCTTTCACTGGCATTTATTCCAAGTTTTTTTTATGTCCTGCATTCATATAGAGCCAACAATTTCCCAGTTATCTCTTTGGATGAAATGCAACGAGCTATGAGGTAAAATCGACATGGTTTTGATGTAATAGCTATTTCAAATATGTATATTTAAGAAATGCCCATAGCACCAAGGGAAAAGGAAAATAAAGAAGAAGAAAGAAAAACAAACCCCGCTAAAATGGTACTTCTGGCAGACAGAGAGTGATGGGGCTTCATTTATTGAACTCAGGTGCTATACAAATAATGAAAGACGCGACGACGATTGAAGACAGAAAACTCACTAGTGACTGCAGTAGGATACAATATTGAAAATGACAAATCGGTTTAAAGTTTGAAGAATAACTGCTTCTCCACAGTGTACCATTCGTAACCCTGGGCGATTTCATCAAAGATAGAAATTTACAGACATTTACTTCCGGGTGTAATATTCTACGATGTGTCAGCCGGTGGCACTTGATTAAAAATAACGAGACCCATCACATGTTAATTGTTTTGTAATAGTTCCTCGTCTGCCTATTCCCCTTTGTGTGGATATGAGCCCCACCGACGCGTCGTGAAGGTTATCAATGGTGTCAGTCAAATGTTTTAATAGCTAGGTTTTACAATCAACCGAGAGTAAAATTCCGAAACCAGTATCATAGCAGAAGATTTGCAATTTCATTGATTTGTACTTTCTCGAATATGTATGTGTCGCACTTTATCAACCGAAAGCGACCCATTTATTTTGGCGAAAAATATAAACAGTTAAAAACTCAATCGCTATCTCTGAATAAAGGAGGTTTGTCAGGAAACTTTAATTTTGTCAAAACTCGAATATGTATGTGTCGCACTTTATTAACCACGTAAAAAACACAACCATCATGTTCTATTGTTCAAAACACGTTTAATTACGATGTAACACTTGAAAGCCAGGACGATATTCTGATGAGTTGATATTTAATGAAGCAAACAGACGTCAATGGATAACAATGTGAGTATCAGAATTAGTCCATTTTGTTGCTCAATTACAATCGGAAGAAAGTGAATTAATCGAAAGCGACACATTTATTCTGACTGGTTATAATCCAATTATCGCAATTGAGCCGAAATTCTGTCATTTGCAATCGCTTCGTATGAAAAAAGACAAAAGCAGGTTATAAAACCGTCTCGAATT
Source organism: Mopalia muscosa (assembly GCA_031763545.1). NCBI lineage: Eukaryota > Metazoa > Mollusca > Polyplacophora > Chitonida > Mopaliidae > Mopalia > Mopalia muscosa. The sequence goes on along the minus strand of JARFOD010081526.1, from coordinate 12,784 downwards.
GGTTGATATTAACCGAGGATAATTATGTGACATAATTATAGTATTTGTATGCATAAACATGAATTTCCTTTACGCCAGGCTAGATACCCGGATATAAGGTGGGTCATATTGTCTTTCTTAGAGCCGGAACTTGTATCCAAAATGAAACCCAATGAATATAACGTCCGATAAGTCTTAATTTAAAAAGTAGCGAAGCGTTTCTTTTTGGTTACCTCTTCAAAGGTAACCCAATCATGGGGAACGACAGGTGTTTACTTATCTATCGACATGATGTCCCAATACAACTGAATAACGAGGATTGGATAAATGGTCAAGTATTATGATGGTTCTTTAATGCTGTATCCTAATATATTGTTTTGGTTAAAACCACATAGGGCCTACTCTGTCTGTCTTTTCTAACAAAGGCTTAAATGATTCCAGACTTCTAAAAGCGACTGTATTCATTTGAAAATGTGTCTTCACTGATACTGCTTTCCTGAAGTCGATTTCTGGGGTTTCATTAAGGCTGTTCACTCGCTTCATAAATATTGCATGTTTTCGTGTTTCACAGAAAACGTGTCTGCAGCAACAGTGTGTCGCCAGTAGGTTCTGATGGCCGGTCATCACTTGTGCAATCGGATTGAAGTTATTTTCTTGTTGAAACTTCTCTCTATTCAAATGTAATTACTCGTCTCGGGGAAGGCCTACTCCAATCTCATGACTTGACTGGCGCTGTGGATCCACTAGCGATGTTCGTTAGACATGCTACGTCAAGAACTGTATAAAGAAAACTCTTTTCTATCATTGTATTCAGCTCTTATCACACAAACACTTGTTTAACAATCTGGTGATACACAGCTAAATAAGCTACCCACAATCCTTAGATCAAATTGAAAAACGTTTAAACACCATAAGATGGAGTCTGTGAATTCACATTACACGTATTTGTTTTAATGAAAGGCGCGTCTAGACTACAATGTAAAACACGGTTTACTTTTAATTGGTGTAGATTTATTTATTTATCCTATCGATTGATCGACACACTCGAGAACAATGCCAAGCACAGTCTATTCATTTCATCGAATGATTGCTCAACTTATGCACTCAAACTTTCTAGCACTTGCACGTCAATTACAAATCTCCTAGTGTTTTGTTTATAACTGATGGCTTAATACATTTTATTACAATGACTGTTGGCACACCTCTTAGTCGGAAAAGTATTCCACAAGCATGAATTTCCTTGCACATGTCATTTGCTAAAATAACTATCCCTATCCATTCGTAGATAAGAAATGCGGGTTTCTTTTTGAAGTCAAATGAACTTGTAATGCTATTGAAGTGTGTGTGGATTTATCTCCCAAAATGTAAATTGTTATACCCTCCGTTTATTCGCCATGTGCGCAGCAGGTAGAAGATTTGTTTGAGTCTACAAAATATGTCTCTATTGATAAAACTGGTAATTAGGGGTGTCAGTTAGCTCCTCGGTCAGATAAACACAATAAACCTTGTGGGAAGTGTTATATCACACTGCTTGTTTAAAACAAACTGGTTTATTAACATATTCTGCACATGTAACAGCCATATATAAATTGAAAGTAGTTAGCTACGTATTGTGGATAAGTGATATGTACAATTATTTCTGGTCGAATATATTTTTTTTTACATTTTTCGTCAAGTTTTTATGCATTACTATCCACTCAAAATGCAAAGTGAATTGAATAATTGGACTATTACAGGAGTTCGAGTTTTATATCGTATCATAGCTCATTTTTGACACAGTTGGGTCGTTCAAGTCTAAACCTCATTTGTCCACCGCCCGAAAAGGATATGACTCTAGTAATAGCAATGTAGGACTCATCCATGTCGTCAGTATTAGGCTAATTATCGGCAAGGCTATTCTCATTAAGCAAGGTAATTATACAGTGTACGAACAGTCCACAGATATAAAGGGATATGTTAGAGATGCCAAGTAGGATGACAAATACACAACCTAACAATATTTCAGTGGCCTCCTTTTCTATCTAACAGTGTAGTTGTTGCATGTGTAAAGTATACATCTACCTCGTTAGTATCTGGTTACCAGAATCACACAGTTAACAACTTCACTGGAAACTAGGATTTCCTTCTAAGGATTTTACATGGGATGCTGACCGATCTCTCAGAATTATGCCTATGTACTGTTTTGTTAAACTTTTGACAGTCAGTGTTGTAAGTTGGTGATGGTAGTTCACGAAGTGCCCAATGATGTACAATCACTGTCTTTTATAGAAAAAATACTTCTATATACAAATGGACAGTTTATAATACAAGTGTTTTTTTTATGCCATTCAACTTTAATTTAATGCTTGCTATGATCCGATTTGGCAAATAAATTTGCTTATGTACAATTCTGTGATTATTGTGTCATTTATGATTTGTGAATATGTTACAGTTTCAATATGGGATCAACCATAACATGTATAGCCGGTCTTTAATCAGAGAGATATCGTGTGTTGAGAGAAGAACTCTCATCCGACCAGGCTTTTCATCGATTCTTCCTCGACCACTGAACGGAGGAGCGTATTAAAGCTACACATTTAAACACGTTCACATAGGCTGGCTATTTGTCGTCAAGGAAGCCAGCACGCACGCGTATCTCCCGTCACGCCCAGCCAACACAAATTTTCAACGCATGTCTACTTTTCAAACTTAGCAGCCGGACTATAGTGTGATAATAAGTGATTCCCAGGAAGACCTATTCTGTGTAGCGTTTAACTTGTTCAAAAAGACAGTCCTGATAAAACTTGAAAACATATTTACAGTGAAAGAAGTGGGCTTTGTTGGCGAGAAATATACACAGTTAAAAACACAACCGCTATCTCTTGTTAAAAGGAGGTTTGTCTGGAAACTTGAATTTTGTCAAAACTGACAGCTATGGCATTAACGTCCTGACACTTTGCTACCACAACGGCTTCATTGAGTGAAAGAAACGGAATTTTAAAGCGAGTACCAAAACGTGCCAGTCTGTTCTTTAGTTGGTTACCTGGCAGACATCTCCAGAACAATGGTCACACCAAGAGTTTGTATAGGTGAGTAAAATACCGTTTCATTGGATAAAACTAAAGATAAAACTTTCACAGATTTTTTTTTAATTTTTTTTTTTATTCGATTCAATTGAATTTTACGATTTGAGTTAATGCATAATACTTCCCTATTTTGAAGCTTTTCTTCAATGCTGGGTAGTAGGCTTATACATAAGAATTTGAGCTTTAGTGTAGTTTCTTCAGAGAATTATAATCAAATTGAACATTGTGGGGGCGGGGTTCAGACTGACGGTGCTTCTAAACATTCCAGGAGCGGGTTCAGCAGTGGCGAGTTTTGCTCTCCTCCGTAACCCAATGATGAGGTTTCGAACTACATTATCTGTTTTCTTCAATTTTAAATAGTCTAGTAACGAAAACAGTCTTCTAGAGCCTGTAACCGTCTAAATGACATTCTCTATTAATCGCGTCAAAGAATAAATTTGTTGTTATCATGCGTTTCATCAAATTATAATCGTGGACGTATGCCCAACAGGAGAGCTTTCTTTTAAGTTCTTGTCGAAACAGGTTTTGCAGAAGTTTAGTTGCATTGTTCCTGATTTACCATGTTTGGAATTCTATGAAATGATACAGTATAGAAGAACATCTTTATATGTTTCAAATCTATTCATTTTAGTGCGGACTGAAAATTATAAGGTGAAACCAAGCCTGATTAATTAATCAGAAAAGTATTTGTATAAAGTCAGCCTTTTGTCCACGAACAAAATGTCATCAAATGTCTTGAAGATTCCTTGTGAAACTGTCCAGACACGTTTATAATTTATAAGTGTGCGAGCACCTTTGTATGGTCAGCACTAAATATGTTTCCAAATTTTGACCTGCTTGATACATTCTGTTTTTGTTCAATATATAACCTGATACAAATGGCTGCTTGACTTGAGCTGAAGTATGCTTAAGTAAAGTTTAACAAATGGTACATATCTTCAGCTAGTTAATATTAACTTGGCTCAGCATGGTATTTTATTAACCAACTTTGTTATTCTAATATCATATCGTTTCACTAGCAGAAAAAATAATACATTAATACATAAGACTTTAATGTGAAATTCGTCGATTAATTGCCTTTGCATGCTTCGTGGCATAAATGATGCGATTTAACCAATGAACATTAAGTGATATAATGAATATTATTCCCTATGTTTAATTTCTGTTTAAAATCTTGAAGTTTACACACATACACATATAATTGAACAATTTTAAGATCTTAGCATGCACCTGTGCCGAAACGGGGGCGGTGTATGCCAGAGTACGCGTGACCCTCTGTAAGCTCACCCGGATGTGCCCCTTGCCAACTATAATAAATACATTAATGTTTCAATTTGTTGTAATGCTTATTTTTAGGCGGGTCAGAAGCTGGAGTAGGCATTCCGACTTTTTGTAACAAAATATTAACTACTGTGCGCAGTTGGATTTGAATACATTTATCCAATATGTCCGTCTGGCTTCACGGTCTCCATGGAGATATCCTTGACCTTTATACCGCGACCTTGAGTGATATTCTGTATGCACCATATATGAATCTTATAGTTATATAACAACATTGAGAAATAAAGCAATATAGCACAGACCACAACAAGTCAATGTAACAACAAAATGGCATTTTAAGTGTGGTGTTGTACATCTGTATGGTACAAGTAACAATATTATTAAGTATTGGACAATTTCATCAAAATGAAAACTAAACGCACGTTAAAGCATGTAGCTTATTACATTATTTTTTTCATTTCGAATTGGATGGTGGCTACTAATAACCAATATGTCATAAGTGTCAAATGGTATGTAGAATCCAGGGAGAAGTAAGGAAATGATATTTGTATGTGGCAATAGACTCATGTAAATGTATTAAGAAAGTGCAGGTTTAGGACCTTCGTGCAACGAGATTGAGTTATGGCTGATACACATTCCCCCCCATCCCGCCAAAAAAACTGGCTGACGAAATAACCTGACGTAATACAAAGTTAATACAAAACAAAAAACAAAACGGCCGTCATACACAATAGGTTTTCTCAGATAGAATGTTAAATATACTGATGCGGTGCCTTGTGAAATAAAATGTCGAAGTTTTATGTTATATATTAAGTGCAAGAACTTTTCCAATATGTATGTGCCTGTATTTAAAAACATGTTCGAGTGGTACACTTCTTCATCACAATAGAATGCATTAAATACAACCATATACATTATGTCATACGTCTGAGAATAGTAATGTTCCAATCATTTGCGAGTTTTATAACAGTTGCCAAAAAAAGTTACCAACCCATAGCAATCAGTAGAGTTATCACGACTAAACTAGAATATTTTGCCACTATTTATTAATACTTTTGAATTGTACATGAATTGATCTTTGTCAAAGGACTCATGTTTTCTGTTTCTCACATATTATTCCAATCAATTTTATAGCAATATTTTACTCACGCGCATCGCGAAACCCCACCTACCCTATACCTTCATCTCTCCCCATTAAGTAGCTGACGTTGAGACTCATTTTCATTTTATGTGTAACAATAGATTAACTAGGAAGATTATTCGCTGAACCACGCGTCTACGTTTATGCATGTACCATAATTAATGAAACCTAATCGGAATAGATATCCGATACATGTAACAAGTAGACCCTGTTTGTAAACCAACACACAAATCCTGCCAATCGGCATGAAGAGGGTAATTTAACGTTACAGCTTATTGTCTTTTAGCAACAAGCTTTACCATTACAGAAAACCACCACCAACAACGTGAATTATTTCTACCGAAAGGAAATTTTTAAATTAACATTTCATTTTATTTACAATTAAAGCATTTCTTTGTAGGACGGAGTTCATTTATTTAATTCAGTTTGTTTGGTCAGTTTTTACCTAACATAATGAACAAATATCACTATAGTTTCATGGGGGGAGATATCCCAAAGACGTGTGATGTATACGATTTTGTCTTAACTAGTCCAACCTTACCACAAGCGCAGGCACTATACATAAAACACATGTCTTATTTATTCGTGGTTTGTTTGAAAATGAAGAATGAATACAGACACAATGTATGGGTACTTACTATGAGTGACGCAACTTCATGTCAGACACTTCAAGGGAGAAAATGACGGGGCGTGCTATGGGTTCCACAAATATTGTGTAATTCAAAATTCACTCTTAACAAACAACATGTAACATTATAAAACTATGATACAATTCTATATTTATTATTAAATATGGGTGACTAAACGCGAAATAAAAGTGGAAATCAGTCACCACAAAAATGGAATGTTAAACCTAATAAACAAAGACAAAATACTGTCTGGGTTCCAAGTTCTTATTTGATAAGAGGTAAATTCTCAGGTTCTGTTTTGCTTTCGTTATATGATTTATATGAGAATAACAGCTACCTATTCATATTTTACCCACATGGAATTGTCAATGTAACTTATCGAACGACTTATCACCACCGTTTCTTATTTATTATGAATAATTTATTCCTTATGAGAGCTCACAAAAGAGGTTTCATCTTGGTTTTCCTACTTGTGTCAGTCAGACTAACATATGAACAATCCGTAGTCGTCGTACAAGCGAATGACACCAAAGAAGGTCAACCCCCCCCCCCAACCCCCTCCTACCCCCTCAAAAAAAAAGAAAAAAGTTTTAACTATTATTTGTTTCTAAATGTTACTGATGGCTTCACAGAGGTCGGTTATTGACAGGGGATGTATTATTCCACTATCTATATTAATTCTTACAGACCCATTTTTTGAAACAAACGTTTATTCCAAACATCAGATCAGCATCTTGTGAGAAGACATTTCCACATTTACTGTTAAGATGATTTCGATCCATAAGTTCAGTAGAACTGCGAGAGCCATAGTTTCCGTAAAAGTCTGATAGCCATGGTTTCAGTAAAAGTAGTATAGAGCAATGGGTTCAGTAAAAGTCCGAGAGGTATAGTTTCAGTAAAAGTCTGAAAGCCATAGTTTCAGTAAAAGTCTGATAGCTATAGATTCAGTAAAAATCTGAAAGCCATAGTTTCAGTAAAAGTAGTTTAGAGCAATGATTTCAGTAAAAGTCTGAGAGCCATAGTTTCAGTAAAAGTCTGAAAGCCACAGTTTCAGTAAAAGTAGTATAGAGCAATGATTTCAGTAAAAGTCCGAGAGCTTTAGTTTCAGTAAAAGGCTAATAGCCATGGTTTCAGTAAAAGTAATATAGAGCAATGATTTCAGTAAACGTCGGAGAGCTATAGTTTCAGTAAAAGTCTCATAGCCACGGTTTCAGTAAAAGTAGTATAGAGCAATGATTTCTGTAAAAGTCCGAGAGGGATATTTTCAGTAAAAGTCAGTAAAAGTAGGGTGGAACAATGGGTTCAGTAAAAGTCTGATAGCTATAGTTTCATTCAAAGTCTGATAGCCATGGTTTCAGTAAAAGTAGTATAGAGTAATGGGTTCAGTAAAAGTCCGAGAGCTATAGTTTCAGTACAAGTCTGATAGCCATGGTTTCAGTAAAAGTATTATAGAGCAATGATTTCCGTAAAAGTCCGAGAGCTATAGTTTCAGTAAAAGTCCGAGGGCCATAGTTTCAGTAAAAGTTTGAAAGCCATAGTTTCAGTAAAATTAGTATAGAGCGATGATTTCAGTAAAAGTCCGAAGGCTATAGATTCAGTAAAAGTCTGATTGCCATGTTTCAGTAAAAGTAATATAGAGCAATGATTTCAGTAAAAGTCCGAGAGCTATAGTTTCAGTAAAAGTCTGATTGCCATAGTTTCAGTAAAAGCAGTATAGAGTAATGATTTCAGTAAAAGTCCGAGAGGTATAGTTTCAGTAAAAGTTTGATAGCCATGGTTTCAGTAAAAGTAGTATAGAGCAATGATTTCAGTAAAAGTACGAGAGCGATAGTTTCAGTAAAAGTCAGTATAAGTAGTGTGGAACAATGGGTTCAGTAAAAGTCCGAGAGGTATAGATTCAGTAAAAGTCTGAAAGCCATAATTTCAGTAAAAGAAGTATAGCGCAATGATTTCAGTAAAAGTCCGAGAGTTATAGTTTCAGTACAAATCTGGGGGCCATTGTTTCAGTAAAAGAAGTATAGAGCAATGATTTCAGTAAAAGTCCGAGAGCTATAGTTTCAGTACAAGTCTGAGGGCCATTGTTTCAGTAAAAGTAGTATAGAGCAATGGGTTTAGTAAAAGTCTGAAAGCCATGGTTTCAGTAAAAGTCTGAGAGCCATATGGTAAGCAAAAGTTTGAGAGCCATAGGTTCAGAAAACGTGTGAGAGCCATAGGTTCAGTAAAAGTGTGAGAGCCATAGATTCAGTAAAAATTTAAGAGCCATAGTAAAAGTCTAAGAGCCATAGATTCAGTAAAAATCTAAGAGCTATAGTAAAAGTCTAAGAGCCATAGGTTCAGTAAAAGTCTAAGAGCCATAGGTTCAGAAAAAGTGTGAGAGCCATAAGTTCAGTAAAAGTGCGAGAGCGATAGGTTCAGTAAAAGTGTGAGAGCCATAGGTTCAGTAAAAGTCTAAGAGCCATATGTTCTGTAAAAGTCTCAGAGTCATAGGTTTAGGAAAAGTCTCAGAGTCATAGGTTCAGTAAAAGTCTAAGAGCTATGTGATCATAATATGTTTTTTCTCCTGGAAGCCCGGGAGATTATAGCCGCATTCCACAATGCTTAAATCATGACGTTAATGGTAATTCAACTTTTGAAAACATCGCTCATGATTTTGTTGAATACGAATTTTGTAAGTTCTAATAGAATTGGTCATGGGAATATGCTAATACAATGGAACGAAAAGCCTGTGCCTTCAGTGAACGTTATGTGTTGTTTAATACACGTGTTGCGTGCTTTTGCCTAATTATCATTAGTTCCCTTTAAACTTGAATTTTAAATACACGGATTTGAGAAAAAAGTATCCAACACCGCCTTCGTGTACGTCACTCGTCACATTTAAAGTTATACAGTACACGAATGGAGTGAGTGTGTAGAAAGACGGTCGAACATACTTCCTCTCACACATTTAATTTTTGGGAAATAATACGTAGAAAATCATTATCTCAGAACAGCCACATTTTTCAAAACAGTTCACTATCCTCTGTGACTTTGTTTATGGTTAAATATTTTGTCAAGCGACGACATTGTGCAAGTTGAAGTGTTACGGAGTAGAATTATGGGATTGTCGTTCCTTGTGAATCAGGCTGATCGGTAGGGTGGATGTGAATATCGCGGGAGAAATGATTTATGGTAACTACTTTGTGTGGAACACTGTATAGCCCGGAAATGGCAAACCGATGATATCTGCTCCCTTTTATATCTGTCAGCTCCTGTTTGTATTGATTAAGTAACCCGTGTTGATTCTGCCAACACTTGTTAAGCCAACAAAAAATCCATAGCCTGCAAATGGATCTCCCGTGAGATCAAATTCCATTCAGAATAGAGTTTCATGCACAATAGCACTTAGACGAATACAATAGACAAAAATACATTTTAACAAAGTCACTGTAATAAAAGAGAACACTGTTAAATCTATTTGATGTCTTGTTTGTTGAAAATTGCCAGTGATCTTTAGATAGTAGAATATATGAGCAGAAGTCAGTCGTCATTGACTGGTTAACAGGGAAGAGCTAATGATGTCTATGCTAATGAGAACACACATTGATTTTGATGCTGATAAACGTAAACGTTGGTGAACCATTGAAGTATTACTTTCACGAATACACTCTAACGCAACAATTGGCATTTTCAAAAAAAAATCTTAGGAGCGAGAAATTACTGAATATACTATAAATTATACCTTATTTAGGTGATCTTTCTTCACTTTGTCCCGTTGAATTTCAAGTTGGCTAAGCCGGGTAATAAACATAGCTCTTTGCCTGCATTTTCTTTTTGAGCTTTAACATGCTCTGTGTTTTTATTTTTAATCAAACCACTATCTGATTTGGCACATACATTGTTTTACAAAATCCCATAAATGTTTGCGCTCTACTGATCAGTGACGTCAGATTGAGGCTCAGTCACCATTGTTATAGATGTTTTATGTGACATCAAGTTGATGTGATCAAAGTGGGAAACGACCTGCGTTAATAACGGTGAGATTAAAAATGTATGCATAATCGATGCATTCATAAACATGTGTGAACTACACTTCAGTACAAATTTAAGCAAACTTTAAAAAATTAAAAAAACAAAACGAAAATGTTTAAAATTATATCGGTTGAAGCTATAACTGTCTAATGTCAACCATTAATGAAGAATCAGTTTTCTTGATTGTCCAAGTAGTCTGTTTCTAAAAACAGTTAAAAATCTTATGATTATGCAGTGATATAAACGGTGTGTAAATGTGCTTGAAACTAGGATCGGTATAATGACTAGATACCACTGCAATTGGAGACAATTGTTTTTCACCTCTACAGCGAAGTTGTTCCTAACTATTATCACCTCGTTTAAATTTGTTAATCGTTGTATCAGTTAGCGTAATAAAATGAATTCATGTTTACATTATTATCAATAGTGATTTTCGTAAACATTAAACAATTTCTTACCGTCCGAGCACCGGTTTCTGAACATCGCTAAAGTTCACCAGCCACTGTTTTGTTTTTTAATTCCAAATCCTTTGGAGCTTATTTTACCGACTTTTGTGCAAAAGGGTATTGCTCTCTTTCGTTTAATCAAAAACAGATTAGGAACATAGGTAACGGTAACATCATCATTTGGAAGTGTTATAAAGTAAACAGTGATTAGAACATATAATATATAAGTATTCCAGCGAAAATCACACAAATAAGATGATATGTAAACAAGAATCATTGGCGTTATCACATTATTTTTGTAAAGTAACTGGAGTTATATAATGTATAAAGTACGGCTCTATCGCGCCACAGTACCATAAGTATAGCCATTATGAGTTAACAGTTTCTAGTACATTGAGACTCCGTTTATATCAGTGCATATATACGATTTTAAACTATTTCTGAAAAAAAAAACTATATCACAACGTAGGTCTGATAACTAACTCTTTATTTACTTCAATGTGTAGTGACAGTACAAGATTCGTTTTCAAACATTGGCGCAATTTTAAACATTTCGTTTGCACGTATTTCTAAATGTTAGCAATAATCATCGCCACACTGTAAGCTTAAACACATGTATATGAATATTTTCAGCACGTTAAATCTGAATACTTACCATATGCATTATTAACGTAATTTGCATCCAAAGTTGTTCATGAACTTTTAATTCTCTACTTAAATCACATAGAACGATGGCAGTGGAGCCCCATACACGGCGTCATTGTGAAATAAAAAATAGGGTTTTCAACAACGGGGGTATTTATGTTATTTGATTCGCATCGGAGCGATTTGTGCGGATGTTTCGTAGTCAAAAGACCAAGAGTTCGAGTTGCAGCCTGTCTTTTTAATAATTATTGGAGGTTAATCAAATCTTCGCACAACCCAGATATATTCCAGTAGCCAAACTTATCTTTCTTCCAGCGACTATTTGCATTATTTGACCAGAAACTGTGCCTTTATTAAACATTACCTTCAATTTGTTTCTGGAAGGATGGGGCTTGTCAATAAAGGCACAGTTTAATGGGTCGATCCAAGGATATATTTGCTGGGTATTAAATTGCAGTGACTGGTCAGACTATGGTTGGTTTGCTGAGTTAACTGGGCCGATAGTAGCACCTCAAGTGACAAGTTAATCAGTGTTCCTTTACATCGTTAGTCTGTTCACGTATCCCTGACTAGCGTTGTCTTTGGACAATATAGTGTTGTACTTATCGACAACCTTTTCATTACTGAAGCAACTCAACAAACTGTTAATCCTTGTCTAACAGAGCCCACGTGTTCAAAGAAACTGCTTTGTGTCTGAAAACAAAGGATCACGGAATAATGACTATCGATTTCTAGATCAACACTGACTTTGAGATTTGAATAGAAGACCAAGAATTGCCACTGTCAGACAAAGACATATAAATTACGCTTCCCCAGGAAAAATCTCGCATATTTAACTTGCTACTAGAAAGCTTTAAATAAGCACAGGCTCTGTAAATAGGCTTGTGATGCAATTACTAAAGGTTTATGGAAGCTAAACACAGTAACCTGCTCATGTGGGTATTCAACCTAGTCTATTGTTGCAGACATGTTGACTATGCAATCTATCAAGCGCCGTACCTCAGTACATCGTTGCTTGACTATGCCCAACATTGCTTAAATCTGCTTTCACACCACAAAAACAATCCAAATCAACAAAGCCGTTTCTCGAAGATTCTGGGAAATCTGTATTTATAGCTGTAACAATCAACGGATTATTATTTCTATATTTTTTGCATATTTTGTAGAACTTTTTTTTTTATTTTTACATTTTTTTAAATATTATTTTCACATTGTTTATCACAGTTTTCATTGATCGACAGTCGCATGTGTCGCCGGCTTTAGTACATAATTATACATTTATTTTACATAAAACGAGCTGTTTTGGCATAATTGGTGGACAGCAACACCCGTCTTCAATGCCAGAAAACCTGATACTGATCGCTTATGTTTACCGTTACGTTTGCTTTGATATATTTGTCGTACTTATATGATACTTTGGAAATGGCAAGTGAGTCTGAAGGATCACTTGTCGGAAAGTTCACTAGACACCGTAGTCAGAAACTCAGTGGGGATCATTCTAAATATTAACTTGCCTGGAAGTTCGCTGGACTGTCAGAAACTGAGTGGGGATCATTCTGAAGATTAACTTTCCTGGAAGTTCGCTGGACT
>JARFOD010081515.1:0-19496 GCA_031763545.1 Mopalia muscosa | reverse complement strand
TCATTGATTGGTGTTTAATGACATGTTTAACAGTTCTGATCTATCAGACAACATGGCCATCAAATTGTACAGGTACTCATTGATTGGTGTTTAATGACATGTTTAACAGTTCTGATCTATCAGACAACATGGCCATCAAATTGTACAGGTACTCATTGATTGGTGTTTAATGACATGTTTAACAGTTCTGATCTATCAGACAACATGGCCATCAAATTGTACAGGTACTGATTGATTGTTGTTTAACGACGTGTTTAACAGTTCTGATCTATCAGACAACATGGGAATGAAATTGCACAGGTACTGATCGATTTGTGTTTAACGATGTGTTTAACAGTTCTGATCTATCAGACAACATGGCCATCAAATTGTACAGGTACTGATCAATTTGTGTTTAACGATGTGTTTAACAGTTCTGATATATCAGACAACATGGGAATCAAATTGTACAGGTACTGATCGATTTGTGTTTAACAACGTGTTTAGCAGTTCTGGTCTATCAGACAACATGGCCATCAAATTGAACAGATACTGATTGATTGGTGTTTAACAACATGTTTAACAGTTCAGATCTATCAGACAACATGGGAATTAAATTGTACAGGTACTCATTGATTGGTGTTTAATGACATGTTTAGCAGTTCAGATCTATCAGACAACATGGGAATCAAATTGTACAGGTACTGATTGATTGGTGTTTAACGACGTGTTTAACAGTTCAGATCTATCAGACAACATGGGAATTAAATTGTACAGGTACTGATTGATTGGTGTTTAACGACGTGTTAACAGTTCTGGTCTATCAGACAACATGGGAATCAAATTGTACAGGTACAGAAAAGATCAAAGTAAAAATAAACAAATCCTTACATATTTTATTTTTACAACTGCTGGCAGCGGTACAATTAGGTGAACAATTCCAGTTCTGTGGGTGCATTGGTATATCGCCAGCCAGGTCCCACACACTGAAGTGTTATTTGAGTATCTGATGTAACTCACATTTACATAAGTGGCCTACTTTCTGTCAAATGTATTATCAGTAAGTAAACCAGTATGAAATAGTTTTTAAAATGTGCCAAGACTGGATATAAGCCAGAAGGAAATGTGTCCAAATTAAGGAGCAACAATCGTTGGGTCATCATAAACAGCAGGTTAAGGACTAAATGATGGCTGTCTGTAACAGGGCTGCAGTCTTCTTACTCCAAATCCTACATTTATAAACAAACACATGTATAAGACTGTTGGGATCTGTTGCACCAGTACATTTGGTTCATACAGAATAATGCTACATCTGTGTCATAATGTACTAACTGTACCTTAGGTAAAACCTCATTTTACGGCTGTGTTTAAAAATACAAATGGTTAGGAAATATTACTGACAAAAAGGTCTATTTAGTTGGCCTTAAACATAGTAGTGATGAGTTTACAGAACAGATGTGATTGTACCATTTTGCATTTACAACAGTACAGTATGACAATTTTAACGAATTTTTCTTACAGCTGCCATCTAGTTCCCATAGTAGCAGCATGGCAAACTTGGATGTAACAAATACAGAGTGTGCTTTTTTTTTAAATTTGACAATAAACAAACCAAAGCCCTTATAAATATGACTGTGCAATAGTACACCAAGTCCTCGATGTCATAGACCAACACTTCATACACTTCCTGTTAGCTGAGTGGAAAGGAATAATTAATAACAAAGGCCACACAGTCCATTCTTTCAAAATAACATCCCCTGGGAAAGATACTCTGTGATAACTCATCAGGAATCACCGGAGGGCCAGCCAGCCAGAAGACGACTCACTGGACAATAACATCAAAAAGAATCCACAATCAGCCAATCACAGCACACGAAAACAACATTTCTGGATTGCTTTTTAAAATACTAATCATGAAAATTGATCTGATCAAACAGTAACTATAGCACTGGAGAGGATACCATCAAATATTCAGCAGAAATGGAGAAAATGTATTGAATACTATCATAATTTTATTTTCACAGATTCCATTGCTGTCTTAAGGCTAAATGGAATAAATAAATACATCTGTTTACTGCTTCATGATCCTTTAAGAGCTGGTCAGATCTGGACAATAGTAAAGAAATCTTATTTACAACAAAATAACTAAATATAATACGGTATTATAGATTTACCATGCCTACCAACAAGAGTACATGTAGGCCCTACTTTAAACTTAGTTTCATTTGTTTGTTTGTTGGATTTGGGTTTAAAGTCGGGCTCAACGTTATTTCACTTATATGACGATAGATTGTCCACTTCACACTTTACATTACCTCTTTACGGTGGAAAACCGAGAGTAAACCTCACAAAAACCACCATCGCAATAAGTGTATTTTTAAACGATTTTGAAAACATCTTACATTTGACAGCAGGAATTTAATTAAACCGTGTACAAAAAATTACATTAATCTTTAGTTATGTATATGTCAATACATCTACAGATTTGCTTGTTTTTCCTTACATACGATCAGCAAAATCACAATAAATAGTTTTCACCAAGATTTTGTAAAGCACTATATCTATCATGTAGGTGCGTGCAGCTTAATCCAATACATCTCCTGATAGCCTTATCATCAATGAATTCTAGGGCTCTACCATGTTTATTCAGAAATCATAGAAATATCACCTCACACAGCATATAGAACATCAATTCATTAATGAGATGTTCAAGCATTACTAAAATCTGACTATGTGTAGAAAGAACACCATTAATAGAAATGCTTCATACTTGAAATTTGATCCAGGAAAATAGTCCCTTGTGAATTGATACATCAATGAGTGATTTTCCCTACATCACACCTCATCACTCAAACACAGATTTGAGGTTGAATGATGTACCTCTCTGAGCCCTCACCCTGACCCCAAAAAGAAACATGCACTTCATTAATCATGATATGCTGAGAACTGTTTGTAGTTGGTGAGCAATAACACATATCGGGAATTTGACACAACTGTTTCGTTTGATATTTAGTCTGGAATTTCACTCACTGAGAACAACAAACCCCAAAAACTGAAAACTCAAAAAAATATATTAGTTTTGTGCTGCCTTAGCACCTGGTCACACCAATCAGTCACACCAATCAGTCACACTATCACTATGCCCATGTATTCAATGACATCATATACAATCTTACATAATACTTGGCATTCTTAGTTAAAACGTATTCAAATATATGTTTAAATGTATACTCTTTATTGATACTAAGTACCTGGCTTTAAATTAAAACCAGTGAAAGATAAAGTATCAATTAAAAAATAAAACAATTTATAAGTTATTGGAGAGGGAAGGAAGATCATCATGAGAGTATGTTCTGAGCTAAGTCAGGCTGTCACTGGAGAAAGAATAATTTCTCAACAGTGAGAATGACAATTACTGGTAAAGTTCACCACCATATCAATGAAATACCAGATACCATGGTGCGAACTAAAAAAAAATTGATCTAGGAAATAACTGATTCCTACAAACACTGGGTAATAACTATTATGAAAAGTGCACTTCTGGTCTGTGCTTGAGGTAATCTGTAAAAACTGTAGGAAACAATGAAGCAAAGTGTAATTGAGAGATGTTACAGAACCAGCCAAGCAAGCACCAATCAGACAAAATGTATGTCACAAGGCTCTCATTGAAAGACATGCTGAACTAAAATATCACACACACTGTACAGACATGAGTCAAGCCTCAAGCCACTTCAAGCTCAAATACTTCTTCATCATGCAGAAAATAATATTTCATAGCATTTGTTATAAGAATAATAGTGCAGTCTATTGACAGTATATAAACAGATTGTTTGATTGGTGACCGCGATACAACAATAATTGTCACTAGCAGGACGAAAATGTGAAGAGTTTTCAATGATGTTGTAAAGTTAATCTTTCTCCAGCGCCATGAAAAGACAGCACTGCTACTCTTGAAAACAAAACGTATAAAAGAAACACTTGCCAGATCTGTTGCCTGTCTGACTGTAGCAAGCAATCGTTCTGTAAAATTAGAATAAAATATAAAAAATCAGAAAGGATCATAATATAGATAACAGATTTTGATTTGGTTCGAATAATGACTTCACTCATTTAATGGGCGAAATGTGTGAAAACCAAAATAGAGGTCATTGACAGCAAACTATAATAAAACAAGAGACAAAAACGGGACATATGGTACAGTGCATCAAGACAGGTTTTAACGACACCACACTAAACTGAGGCGATATTGTTACTACAAGTTATGAAATACATAACAAACTATTTTCAACAAACATAAATTTCCCATTTCAACATGTGCTACTAATTGTAGGCAGACAGAGACTGCCATTAACCTAGTACAACCTCTCGTCACATATTATTATCAGTTTACAATTAAACAGCGGGAAACAAGTTTTTCAACTAAGTTTGATTAGAATTCAAGGAGGACTTTTCAACTGCTAGAAATCAAATGTAAAATATACATGTAACAGTAGTTGGTGCCTGGGATGTGGCAAAATCAATCACATCCTTTATCTGGCCACAAAACTAAAAGGTGGACAGACTGATGGACAGACAGACAGAGATACCCAAGCTGATCAATTTATTCTGTTATATAAATACCAATACAAAAGTTCTAGGATTTTCTTTTCTTACCTGCAGTACTTTCTGTGTGGAATCTTGCACGTACCCATGAGTTAATCAACTTGCCCTTCTGAGTTTACAACCAGTCTGTCTGGTAGACTGTATGAAGACAGGGGTCTATGAAGTTGCCCGTTTCAGAGTACCAATCCCTTTTGGACAAGGGTCAATGAACTTTCACTTCTGCGAATTACATCAATTTTGAGTAGGACAATTTCTCTCTCAATTCCTATGTATCAATATGACTACAACTTGGAAGTTGCTGAGTTACAATCACTGTTGGTCAGGATAGATTTTCTCTGGAATTCTTAATGAAGACATAAGATGATCAACTTGACATTGTGACTGATGGATTAGGGTCTCTTTCACTATTGTAGAGTTATCACTGTTGTAGGCTGGAGGAGACCTGGACACATGGATGTACACATTAGATTCTGTATGAAATTCGGCTTCCTGATTACCAAATGTTCAAGTTCACTCTCCACAATAGATCACAAATACATGTAAGAATAGGATTTACCTGAACAAATAATGGTTTGTTTGGTTGTTGTTTTACATAAGCCGCACTTGTATTGTAGGTACACTTATACTCCACTTCTCACTCAGCCTAACTTTAAAGCGGAAAACTGGGAGGAACTCTCTTAAAAACTAAAATGGAAGTATGACACTATAAACCACTGAGCCACAGCGGCTGGCCAAACAAATAGGTAAAAGCTGTATCTACAGCTGCAAGTGAACAAATCTCCCAAATTTCATAGCTGAAAATGGTGTAAGGACAAGTGAATGATAAAGGAACATTTCAAGAGAATGTAGAAATCATTTCTATGATATTACCTAGGACTATTAAACGTTTTTTCATTCAATTAATTCCATAATCAAACAGGACTAGGTAACTCAGGTTTCAATTCATCTGGATTGTTTGTGAGACTTTGGTCAATTAACGGACATGAACTTGATAAGTGTAGCTCTCAGACTACCTATAATCAACAACAAATTAATGTCATAGACAATGTCATAGCCCAAATTCTCTGTAATACTTTGTACAAGCTACAACTGTCCAATATTCCACGATATAAGTCACAGATCTTTTTCACATCATATGGACAACATATTTTACTGTGTCTTTAAGAAAAGAGTGTATCCGGACGTCACATTTCTGTTGTCATGCAATACAATAAAATGAAGTGAGCAACTTCAGTGAATCAAGGAAATGTTTCTGATAAATATCTGATTGTCAGATATTCTGTTTCAATTTTAAGTGAATGTATTATAAATCAGTTATTGGATTGTTTGCTTCTGTTTGGACCCACCCTGACGCTTCCAACAGCGTCAGGACTCATTAATGCAGAACTGTTCAATTCAATAACCAATATAAATCATCTAGTTTTCGTGATAACTAATGTTGCAATGTCAGTTGTGTTAATAAAGTGCAGCCCAACTAGACATCTTGTACACTGGTAACCCAGCCCGACAATGTACTAAAACCCATTTCTGCGCCCAACCACAGGACACTCTCAACAAGATACTTTCATCAACCCAATTACCCACCTAAGCTGATACCCCGACCAATCAGATACCACTCCCTTCCTGATACTTTGATCAACCAATTCTCCACCTGACATCACCCAGCATCAACACACTGCCATGTGTGGTTGAAACAGTTAAACATTCTATAGATTAATCCCAGCTGACTTTTGGTAGTACTTGCCTGTTTAAAGAGAATTGTGTGAGGTTTTGTCTGTTTACTGGGGGAATCAGTTATATTCTTTTACCATATCAATGTCTTCTTCAAGACTTAATCTCAGAAATATATTTTAGAAATGTTGAACATCACTAGAAACTTCAGTACAAAGTAAAGCTATATTTTTAACCATTTCTAACTAAAACAATAGGTATTTTATTTGGTCAGAAATGGTTTAAAAAATAGCTGATTCTACAGATTTCAAATCAAGAGTACTCCGATTTTAGAGAAAGATAAGTTCGGATGATTATCAGAAGCTTTACCCATACAGCATAATACCAATAATGTACATGTTGTAACAACTGAAATTGTAATACTTTCTGGCTTAAAGCACATACCGGTAAACTTTCCCAGCATGTACTGGAACAACTTTTCACATTTACAATAATATTGCAGTTTCGAGTGAAGACATTGTAACAAAAAAGTGACATTCTTTGGCAAACTACATTGTACTTTTGTCTTGGTAAGGCAAGGAAGAGCAACCTCCCTAAACATTATTATATTACCCTAAATCACCTCAAATTAGTCAGGGAAATTACTATTTTAGAAGCTATTTAAAAAGACTTGGAAATTGTGTCAGAGAGGCAGAGATGATGAATTTTTCATTTAAAAGCATCAACATTTGTCAGAAAACATAAATTTGTTTGATTACATGCTGTAATATTGTCACAACAAGCAAAAAAGTTCAAATTTGTCATGGAAGAAATTTGAGGTGATTTTAATATGGTAACAAAGGTCCCTCTGTTATCAGAACATCAAACCCGTATTAAGTTAGTCTAAATTTGTTTACCGTAATAACTCATATTAACAGTAGTCACTACATCAATTATATCCCTTCGCTTTAGTTCAGCATCTTGTAACTACACACTGTTGGTATTTTATTACAGCATCTGAACATCTAAATGTTTTGTCAAACAATATTTAATGACCATAACATGTATCAGCTGACGTTGAAATGTACAGAATAAACAACAACAATAAATGGTTCAGAACATATCATGTTTATGTATAAAATCAATCTACGGTGCCCATGCAAGTGATTAAGATATAGTCTTCCACAAATATTCCAGGTGAAAGCTTTTCATAAAAATTTGGAAGCCCAATCACCAATCAGAAAAGCTTTATTAAAATATTAAAAACAAAACTGGTATACAGAAAACTGTTCATATCTTATAGAATGAGGCTTTCCATCTTAACAATAACATAACATGAGTAGAACTGAACAGGTGCCCTGGTTTCTGCCTAGACAAATACCGTTAGCATTATTGATGTACAAACCAGAAATTTGTATAAATTAACAGGCTTCAGACAGTTTAGATTTTGGACAAAAATCTTAATTAAAAAAAAAACAATATAAACTTAGTATTCTTATGATTCTCAAATCATTTAAATCAAACTTAATATTATATTGCAGACAACTAGTGTAGGATTAAAACAAAATTAATCCTCCTTGGAGTTTATCAATGAAAGAATAGGTATAAATTGCCTGTAGTAGATTACCGTTATCTATCAAATCAAATACACCTGAACACAGGTAGGGCTAAACCATAGTCTATCAATCAGAATTTCTTCAATATTAAACAATACTTTATTTCTCAATCTTTCATCATACAGTTAAAGCTTACATTACATTCTAGAGATAGGTTTTTTACTGGCCTTCAACCATGCATTGCAATAATAAACAGCAATACAACAGATCTTGATTGATTCATTTTTAATGCATACTTAAGGGATTTTCCACCATAGGTACAAGGATTTTGTATTGCTGTTAAATTGATGATGTGTGTAGTGAAGAATCCTGGTAAAACACACTCTGTGATTATCCCCATCATGAGAAAGAAGATTTTGGTTGATTAATATGCTGACAAGATGCTTGTAAATTGAACCCAGCACAAGAATTACTCCCCTCCCTCCCCCTCCCCTTGGCAAATGTTAATGTCATAACAATAATATTTAACAAAATAACAGAAATATTTAAATCAAGCTGACTTTGATAAGCCGTTGGACTCTCCTTGTTAAAGGCATTAGTCTTATACTTTGACTATTGACCATTAATAGCTGAGTGCTTTCTGGTTTCCCAGGCTGTGCTTGGTTGGTATAGCCAGGTTCTGCTTTATAACCTGGTCAGAAAAAATGGATTTTTGCCATCGCATTGAAGATTGATTGTGTTGCTAAACAAGTGGGAATCAATGATAATTACATGACCAGTGACTGGGTTCTGATGTAAAAAAAGAAAAAACATAACTCTTTCTTCTCAGTGAATACAAGAAATAAGAGAAAAAGATCAATAGCTAAAGTTAGTATAAGCCTCTCCTATAACATGTTGTAGGTGGCACATAGAAAAGGTAATGTTGGACAGTCATTCTCAATCAGCTCTACTCATACAGTAACTTACTCTTTTCTATAACAAAAGAGAAAGGACATACAGGAAAACTAACCTAGAAAACATGATTATTGTAACTGAATCTCTCATTCTTCGAAGAAATAAAAATCTAAATGTGTGGGCTGTATTATTAAAGAATCCTCAAGAGTTCCTTAATAAGAGAAACCTACAAAAGTCACCTGTAAGCAGATACAACCCCAATAACATTCACCATCCTCTCCACCACAGGCAGAATATACAAAGATATAATAAAAATAACACAGTCCATAGACCATGGACTTGATAATGTCCAAGTGTTTAGCTACATATTTTGTAAATCTCGCTTTTGTCTGGCAAAAGATACATCAACAGAACATCATTGTTTTGGGAGACTATCAAAGTTCATCTTTTAAAGATATCCAAATGAAACATCTTAGAGAGTTCTTCTTAATCCATTAATACACACATTGTCAATCTCGTCCACCATAGATTCCAACTCTTTTAGTTTCATCTCCATAAATCTACAACAGAAAAAAAACAAAATATTAAGAGATAT
Source organism: Mopalia muscosa (assembly GCA_031763545.1). Classification (NCBI taxonomy): domain Eukaryota; kingdom Metazoa; phylum Mollusca; class Polyplacophora; order Chitonida; family Mopaliidae; genus Mopalia; species Mopalia muscosa. The sequence goes on along the minus strand of JARFOD010081515.1, from coordinate 10,220 downwards.
AGTTTTAGTTAAGAAGCCCAAGAGATGGCAGGTTCCCTGATAAAGGTTTATTTTGAAAAAAAATATGCTCGCAATCCTGTGTAATATTACCAAAAGCTTAAACGGCAGTTTCGTAATGTCAAAAATTGAATGTTGCAGGTGGTCCTTCAACGTCAAAATGGTCAAGATTCGTAGCTTTTTCAGTAACGTCACAATAAATAAATGTGTTTGGCGTCGTTTAAAAGCTCACGAATACTGCGACATCAGAGGACTGCTTTACATAGATTAGATAACCTCCCTTGCCAATTTCAGGAGACTCCCATTCGATACAGCAATTTATACATTATACAATAAATCAGTGAAATAACTGTCTAACTTGAGGCCCTCAACCAGAACAGTTAAAGCAACAGAGGTTATTTTGATTAAAGCTGGACACCGGATTAAGTAATTTCCCTTATAGGACAGTGTGTCGGTGAAATGGGTATGTTAATCCTTCACTGGCCACACCCTATTTCATACTTCTATGATGTATTATATTCTGGTTATTCTTCAATCTTGAAACTGAAAATCAGATGAGAACAGGTTTGTAGGATATATTGCCCCTATGTTATGGAGAAAACACAAGCTGTATGTGAATAACTGAGTACTTATTACACTCTTCCTTCTCTGGCAGGTGGTTAAGAGGGAACGGTTGTCTGGGTACTCTCACAGCTACTGGGGCAACAAAAAGCTGATGAGCTTCTGATGACTTTGTAATGATATTCTGAACTATTTAGTCTCTGGTGTAACTTGTTCACTAAACTTAAGCTTGGCAAGTCAATCCCGGATTTCTCTTGCCCTAAATAGCAAGTTATTTTTTCCATAGGTAGTATTATAACATTTTTGACCGAGTGGATTTTGACAAGGGCGACCACACTTTATAATATACTTTCCCTTATGTTTGACCAGTGATGCTGAGAGGGAATCCCTTGACTACTACAGCCAACTCCCCAAGCAAAGAAACATGTACTATATTTTTTTTATAAACAGAATGAAATGTTTGAAAGAATTCAATTGGCAGATTGATGGAATGGTATACATGTACATTTGATAGTCTGAATGAATCATTAGGTGGACAAAAGAAGAAAACAGGTGAGGTATGTAATGTGTACAGGTGTTGTCATGAACTGTGTAAATACCATACACCTGGTGATATTGTGAAAGGTGAGACAAAGTAATGTCAAGCTTAAGGTTTTGGTGATCTGCCAATGACTGTTCACTGTTCTCCTACTTGAGCTGATCACACTGCTAATAATACACAAAACACCAACAGAATGCCTCACTAACATGTAACAGCCATATGAACACAGCTGTCAGGGACAAAAAGGATTGACAAATTTTTAATTGATACTGCAAGTACAGTCAATAAGCTACATTTTGAGCTTTGCTATTTAGCCCTAATAAAACTGGTATTTTAGCAGAGCAAAAGTTTAGGGCTAAGCAACTTGATAAATATACAGTTAAATTTGGCTCCTGAGCACTGTACTCTGAAAATTCACAGAGCCGGTTAATTTTTTTATGTTTAGACCATTTGATTTAAATTCTCACATTTTAGGGCAATTTATTTTGTGTAATCGCCAAGAAACCTGAATAGCTGCTAAAGTAAAAAAAAGTAAGGCCTGATAAACTGCCAACTAAAGGCAGTAAGACTACACTCTACTTTCTGAGATAAATATTTCCACAACCCTGAAAATAGTGAAGTGCATAAACAATGGGTGACAAAATTCACCTTCAACTTAATTACATGTATGGTGTATCAGCAAATGGACATATCAGACAAAGCCAGGTGAAATAAAATAAAGAGGGTTAGCTCCCAGCTCCTCATCCTTTAAACCCTGCTTCGTGTTACCCCTTAGCTCTTTTATAACTCCCAGCTCTGCAGCCCCTAAACCCTGCTTTGTGTTACCCCTTAGCTCTTTTATAACTCCCAGCTCTGCACCCCCTAAACCCTGCTTCGTGTTACCCCTTAGCTCTTTTATAGCTCCCAGCTCTTCACCCCCTAAACCCTGCTTTGTGTTACCCCTTAGCTCTTTTATAGCTCCCAGCTCCTCACCCTGCTTCGTGTTACCCCTTAGCTCTATTATAGCGCCTATCTCCTCATCCCCTAATAACTGTAAAACTCTAACTGAAATTGTTCTGGATCAAAACCAGGAAGTGTGAGATGAACCAGCATGCAAACTACCTGTAACAAGCAAGTGTGATGACTAAATAGCATGGGTTTGTGTGCATGTGATTGGGGTTTCACTCCTATGAATGTCTATCTACCAGCCCCATGGATAGAGCAGTCCCCCTGACAATAAACAATGAGAGGGCGTGACAATAACAGGAAGGAAAACAGACACCCTTACAGCAAGGTTTTGTGTTGCCCCTTAGGTCTGAGAGGCCCAGGTCAACAGGAAGCCCCCACTTACCACTAACTCTGTACCATGGATATTATATATTAAAAAAGCTCTCATTTTATACCATGGATATTGTTTTACAAAAAGGAAAACATGTGGAGAACATGTATGTGCAATCAGGTAATAAATCACTGGGACAGAGAAACATTTAGTTGGCACCATTACAGCTCCCCTTTATAACATGTACAGTGATAAATATGGTCATTGAGTACATATGGTGTACAAGAAACATGACATGCTTTCATAAGAGTCTTTGTGTCATAGTCAAGCCAAAAATCCTCTGCTGTAGAATTTTTCAAACATGACAAACAAAGACATGGAGCCAACTTTCTAACAAACTAGCCCATGTTAGTTTTGGTAAATTCTGACCGATATAATATATTCACTTATATGACTTGTTCTTCATAATGAGAGTAATGTTCATAATGTGACTACAAACTGTACAACAAATAAACAGTTTTACATTATACAGAAAACTGAAAAATGTACTCATAAACCTGATGGTTGACTGACTTGAACCCTTTGACAGTACATCAAAGTGGACCAATATATTAAGCATGAAACTATATGATTTACAGAACTGCATTTAATATTTTAATTCCAACTTGACAATAACTTTGCCAAAAAATAAACAAAAATGCTTGAAAATAAACCTTGATCTGTCATTATTGAAATGTGTTGAAGTTTTACAAAAAAGGGATTTGTTGAAATATCCTGCAGCATAAACACTTATTAAACAAATGTGCCAGTAGGAGGACGATTTCTAACTGAATTCACATAAACTGGATTGTTTGCCCAAAGACACAAAATGTTGCTTGCGATAGTTAACTTAAGTAGGAAAGCTTTTATTTTTATATTTCAATTTAATGTTTACTTGACACAGTATTGAAATTGTGAATAAATATTGCACCTTCACAACATGAAAGCATTGCTATTATTTCGCTATTTATTAACGTCTATATAATTTTATAACTCAGTCATAAAATTAATTTTTATAAGGTACCTCATGTAAATGTCTTGAGAATACTATGAAACGTTTCTACTATGATTTACTTATTATACCTGGAGTGTATATCAATAAAATATACTGCAGAAACATTTCCAAACATGTTGTAAAAGGAATGGGCAATCACAAAAGGAGTCTTTTAATGGTTGTTTTCGCAAAATGTAAGACAGATGGTTTACACTAAATCGAGCCAGAAATGCTTTAGTCCAAAAAGTATTAAAAAAGGTAAAATTTGTTAGTTAGATTGGAGCTTAACAGCATACTCAGGTTATTTTACTTCACACAGCTCCTTGCCTTATTACAGTGAAAAACCGAGAGGAAACCTTGTTGAAACTACCCGGGCGATCGCCAGAGACACATCGTGTGACTCAATCATTTGTCTAATAGTCAACAGACGAACTCATTCCGTCAATGATTAAGATGAAGTAGGCTTAGTAAGCACATATACTACCACTAAGCCACAGCCACGTAATATGAGAAATGAATAAAATAACTAGGAATCAAAATAATTTGAGGAATGTTTCCTTAATACTAGTCATTTGGTATAATAATGCAGGATAAATAATGTCAATCTGAGTTTTCCAATTTGGGCAGACCCCCTTGGGTGGTAATTCTTCACAAAATTATCTATAAAAAACTGGCTAAAATCAACTCCAATCCCATTTGTGAAAACCTAAACTGTGATCGATCAATTAGAGAAAGGATGTGAATTTAGAATGACATCAAAGAAACCTTCCCAGTATTCCAGTACCAGTAAGGGTCTGCTTCTTCAACAAGAATCCTGATCAATCAGTCAAGAGACTTTGAGAGAAGCAGTCAAAGGATCCTTGGCAAGATGTCCGCTAAGCTAAATCTAATTACAAAGTTTTAAAAAATAAGCTGAAATGAATGGAAAAAACTCTTCCTAGTAGCTTTTACAGCTTTTACAGCTCCTTAGTCTTGACAGATGTTATATAAGCTTACAATACAGAAATAAGGAAATAATTAAGGAATGCTGCATTGTATACTCGCTTTATAAGCCAGAAAGGGCCATTTGTATTATTGATGTTGATGTAAGTCACTCAGAAATACACTTTATCGTGCAAAATGAATATTATCCAAAACAGGGTTTCTGTACAATAAAAATATAACAAAGAGCACATCGTGCAAGTTTCTCAATAATATGTTAAACTGAGATTGGTTTGACCAACAATATGATACCAGGCCATTTCATTGCATAATTTATGTGGAAATTTAAAATTATCCAGTCAGAAGTGAAACTCATCTCACACGGGCGCATGAAATCCTACGTCTGGTGAGAAATTAATATAAAAAAAGAGAAAAATGCATTGCTGTATGTCGAATCTGGTGAGAATTTTTTTTACCTGACAATTAGTGGTCGCGAGAAATTTTACATTTTTTCCAGGGGTGCTTGTCCCCCTTGGGCCAAAAATCTAGTCAAACAAGAATTTGTTTTACTAGTGTCATCCTAAAGGTGATTTCACTCACATTACGAGGTGCCACACAAATGGTTGAAGGGATCAACTCTCAATGTCAATAAATAAAGACCAGACAGGGCAAATACAGGACACTCACGGAAAGTTAAACAAAGACATCACATACCAGGGCATCTGGAAGGCAAACAAGGAAGAGTTATCCCTCCTTGTTTGTTTGTTTGATAAGGGTTTTACGTCATAATCAAGGGTATTTCACTTATATGACGACAGACTGTCGACCTCCCACTGTTCCTTGCATTATTACGGTGGAAAACTGATTATAAACCTCATAAAAAACACCACCACCATTGTGATTGCCAGAGCCACATCTTATGACTCAGTCACATACCTGATAGTCGACAGTACATTGGAGTAGGATTAGGAAGCGCACTCACTACCACTAACCCCCCCCCTCCTTGTTCGAATAATCGGCAATGCTAAGCAGCGTGTAAACATAGTACCATACATCTACCCTTCCCTTCTTGTTGGACTGGGATTTTACATTGTACTCAAGGGTATTTCACTTGTGTCAACTGTTCCTAGCTAAAACATTTTTATTCCCAAAGAAATTCATATTTTATAGTTGCTTAACACAGTCAAATTGTAATTTATTTGTGTTTGAACTTGCTTTACCTATTTACAATCTATAATAAGTCATATATTTTCTTTTTTTTCTAAACTTGGTCAGGCAAAGAAAACTGTTATAATATTTGACTTGCCATGATGAAAATCAAACCAGTTGTGTTACATGTAGACCACATGGTAATTGCACATGTCTTAATACAGCATTAGACATCTGATTGTTGTTTGTTATGCAAACTGCGGAATACGTTAATATTATATACAATAAAGTGTCATGTTTAGAAAAGGAAGTCTTTGTGATTCAATTCACAACTGCACGGTACAAATGTTTTAACCCAGAATATTATTAATGGAAACACATAGTTTTGTGGCATCTTTTGTGAACAAAATAAAACAAATGTATCTTAAGAGAATCAATAATAACTATAAAGGTTGATGGTGAGTATGTCCTCTTATATTGTCTTAAAGAAAGGACTCAATGACTTGTGTTCTCCCTCGAAAATGACTGATTGATTGATTGACTGCCTAAAGTTCATATCATATTCAGCAGTTCATCAGCTAGACTATGTTGTGAACAGCTCCAAAAAAATCTCAAAATTTATATTTGTTTTGTATCTATATATTACTCGATGAAAACCCCAAAATTTAGTGACGGGTGTCAGTGCTTTCGATATAGAAAGACCAGCTCTCTGAACTTAGATGAAAACATGTGGTTGTGTTACCATGTCAGAACCTCTGTAGCTCAGTCACTTAGAGCACTAGCCAGAGACCAGTGGAGGCAAGCCAAACTGTCGTTCTCTATGATAAACATATATATCATTGTATCCTTGATTGGTAATGAATATGTCATCTACTATAGGACACTGTATGTATATATTATGTGTTCATGTACAATTTACTTCAATTTACTTCATGTATACTGTTACCTGCCTATAAGTGGACACCACAGGGCCTGTGTGGTTGATTTTGTTTGTTTGTTTGATTGATGTTTTATGTCGTACTCAAGGGTATTTCACTTATATGACGACGGACACAAAAACATAACATCACAAACAAATCTGCTTCCCATTACCCTTTAGCTCTGTGAACACAAGGGCAACATTTTCTCGCCTCTTACGATCAACCGAGGAAGCTGAGGGAGTATTCTGCAGGGCCATGGCCCACCCGCTCCCTCACGGGGCACCTGTGTGGTTGAAGTTCAATAAATAAAAAATAAAAAAAATAATACTAACTTCATAAAGATAAGTCTTATAGTTTTAAAACTCTGCTCTACAAACGCATTATGAATAAACTAGATAAATAAGAAAATCTCTACATAATGGATTTAGAGCTTTTCAGAATATGCTGTCCTGGTATAGAATAGATATGAACAAGCACTTATGACATGTATCTTGCTATAATAATACACAGTCTATGAGAATGATTACTACTCAGTACTGTCCAAGTCACTGATGTGTTAATCACTTAAATGGAAGATTTGAGAGCACTTAGAGGTAGGACAAAAACTATGTTAAGTGTGTCTTTTTCAGTGCATGGACTGAAAAACAATTGCTTAATGGGAAAGAACAAACATCATAATTCTGGGAACCTGCAACAGAAAAATTGTAATACAATGTATCTTCAGAGTTCTCCTCTATAGGTGGCTACAGGAACATAATGAGGACAGAGCAGTCAGAGTTCTTGTTAAACATGCACCCACCCATCCAGCCAGTGGAATGGATCTTCAGAGATAAATCAATTGTTACAGAAGTTATTTATTTGTGTTCTCACATTGCTTCTCAGCCAAGAGGTTATTTTTCTTTGTATTACCCTTTATCATGTATAGAACCAAGGAAAGGTACAAGATTGGCTCTTCTTTGATTATAGTTCACAAACTACATTAGTGTGATTCATCAGACTGTATTTCTATATATCTACGCATATCCTATAATATCAGGAACAGAGGTATCTCTTACCCAGTGGCTTTAGTATTCATCCTATAGTTTACACAAAATACTATCATAATATTAAATCTTGAGGGTACATTAAGATTTAGACTTTTGCACTTAGAATCCCTAACCTTACAGCTGTTGGTGTTTAATCAAGTCAACCCAACTAAACCAATATTGATGGAAAATAATTTATTTAGTTGCCTGGGGTTAAATTAATCATACTGAAGGCTGTCTCACTCATAAGACACCTGTACATTGCAGGTAATTGTTGAAGAACAGAGAAGACTCTTAATATGTAACCATAGCACCAACTTTCGTGGAACTTCCATTTCTTACCAAACGCATCTTAACTTTGCAAGTCTTGTAATTGATGAGTTTCTATGGACTGTTTGCTGGTTTGTTTGATTAGGGTTTAACACCATACTTAAAGCCCCCTGCTCTCCATCATAAGAGTTCATACTGACCCCCAGAGACTTTATCTTAAACGGCTGTTGTATGATGTCATATAAGCCTACATTCAGTGTAACAATAACTGGGACAGGTGGTGGTTGATTAAATCAAACTCTGATAGGATGATCTGATCTAACAGCCAGACAAAAGGTTACACAAATAAACAGCAGACATTAAGTTCTTATATAGGTTAGTTTGATTAGTCGTAAATGTCTAATACTGATAAATATACATGCAACTGAAGAAAAATCTAAAGTGTTTGTCAACATCTATTCAAAATAAACTGACAAATAGTAATGTTTAGAAGCAGAATTAATGGAGAATTGATTTCTTTTAAAATTATGATGAGCTAGCTAAGGTTTATCTAATAATACAATGTGACAAAGAAGACCTACACATGCGGTACACACTTGTTCTAAAGTGACAATGTTTTCATAGGTCTTCCATAGCTTTATGCTTAGATAAAAGATATTCATCTGTATTTTGTTAAGTTTTTAAAGTAATAATTTGTTTTTTTGATTGTGGTTCTACATAAAAGTACAATGGGAGAAGAAAACCACAGTTGACATCACTGGCCACATAGGCAAGACTAATTTAGAAAATGTTTAATAACTCATCAAGTGTCAAAAGCAGTATTCATAGGAAAAAGAACACTTTCTAGAGCTAGAGCTAACATAACCAAGCAGTAATATTACAATAGCCAAAAGGCCAGATATCACACTCTCTCTCTTTCTGGTTCTTCACTTAAAAGACAATTTGTAAATCCCGGCGATCACCCTGAATTCAGACAGATGAAGAAAAGCAGGATTTACAAGAGTGTGAATCATAGTGGATAGACTTCAAAGACTGGTTCAGTAAGCTTGGAGTATGTTAGACAAATCTGCGTATAAAAGGTAAAGATAAAATGATTTTTTGTTTTTTTTTTGTTTGTTTGGGATTTATGCTGTACTTGAGCGAGCTGATGATGGGGATCCAGCCCAATGATTGAATAAAATCCCCCTCGTCACAGACAAGACAGCACCATAACCAAACCCAATACACAGACATCACAGTCATATCAGCTTCTGAAAACACCACGATAACAGAAAGCCCTCTCTCAACCAACAGTCAGATACATGTGGATATTCTTGGTCATTCAACGTTATTTTCTCACCTTTTTGCCAACCAGGATGACACTATTTGCATGAATATGCTAATGGTTTCAAGCCGACATAAAATGTGTCGCACTTCACTTTGTTGATTGCATAAAAATCTAATAGGTTAGTCGCACAATAAACGTGGTGGAAATAGATTGTTTGTTTGATTGGTGGTGGAAATAGACAAAATGCATGAACAGTTAAACACCTAACCAGAAAATACACTTACCTTTGTTTGATTGATTAGGGCTTAACATCATACTAAAGGGTATTTCACTTATATGACAATATGCCAAACCAATGGGAAACCACCCTTGGCAACCAACAAAGACAAGACGGGACAAATACAGGACCATAACAGGACGCAATACATGAAGCTCACTCCTACCACACGCTACCCTTATATTAACACAGATCAAAATCATCCTGTTATTACCAAGGGAAATCTATGCGACTTTCTCATAAAATTTAGCAATCACATCGATCAAGTCGTCCATATTGTCAAGATGCTCCCATGGTGGTAACTATACAGCATCGTCAAAATAAATAACGGGTAAACTGCATTCAAGAAAAAGCTAACTTCAAATTTAAGTTACACTTCTCAATTAGGATTCCTCTCCCATAGAGAATGCATACAGCTCCCTAGAGAAAAATACCAAATCAGGCTGTATAGATTCTCATTTACAGGGAAACAGTTTGCATAATTGACAATTTACAATATAAACATAATAAAGCATAGTGAGCAGATATTAGGGATGAGTCTGGGATTAATGTAATTTGCAAATCTGTATTCGATTTATTTTTACCAAACTGTGCAACTGAGCACTAGTCTACATTTGGCTGGTCCACATGTTCAGGAATGCCTTCAAATAAAAATATCTAAACCTCCAAGGGTGTAACAATAAATCTAACTACTGATTTATTATAATAGCTACTTCCGCAAAAGTCCACTTTAAATAGTTTATTCGTAATAAAATACTTTATCCTACAGCCAAACGTTTCAATGGTTGAACTGTATGCAGCATTTCATCTTTTAGCATAAGTTTCCTAAAATATATTCAAATAAAATATTCCAGACCAGGGCTAGTTAAAGAAAGGGCAGAGAGCACCAGGGCACAGGCCTGCTTTTGTTTCCCCTTACCTCAAAGCACCAGGGCACAGGCCTGCTTTTGTTTCCCCTTACCTCAAAGCACCAGGGCACAGGCCTGCTTTTGTTTCCCCTT
>JARFOD010081504.1:0-19497 GCA_031763545.1 Mopalia muscosa | reverse complement strand
TAGGAAAACAAGAGGTAAAGTGAGTCGCAATATACGCCCGAAGAAATCTTGCCACAAGTAATATTAAAATCGTGTTTTGAAAGAATCCACCAGGTGACAGCCTGTCTAGACAAAAATGCCCCAAACAAAATCCTACACGGCATCTAAACATGTGGAATGTCTAAACTCTAATGGAACACTTATACTAACTAAGTTTAAATTAACTTACAGAAATTAAATTTAGACCGTCAAATGACGGGAGTATAAAAAGAAAGCAAACTTGCAGAAAACCCCCACAAACAGACCATAAGTTATGAACCCTTATTACAAAGGATATCTGTAAACACTTGAGCTACACGTCTTTGTCTGTGGAACTAATCTAAATCAATTTTTATATAAAGAATATGAACAAATAACTAAAAAAAAAAAAGGAATGCCTTCGTGTTACAGTAACTAAATGTAGTGTTGTTCAAAATTTTTAAATTCTTACTAAAAAATCAGCTGAATTTAAAACCCAAAGAAGATTTCACAATCTGCCACCTAGGTCATTTTTTTTGGTTTGTTTGATAGGGGTTTAACGTCATACTCAAGGGTATTTCACTTATATGAAGACAAATTGTCCACTTCACATTGTTCCTTGCTTTATTACGGCGGAAAACTGGGAAAAAAACCTCGTAAAAACCACTCCCTGCGATTGCTGGAGCCACATCTTGTGACACACTCATATACCTGAGGGTCGACAGACGGACTGGATCCTGTGAATAGTACTTATAAGTAGGCTAACCACTTCGACCTCGGGCCAGAAAACCGAAAAAATCTTGTAGAAACCAGCCACTGCATTTGCCATTAGCCACATCATGTGCCCCACTAACATATCTGAGGGTCAACAGATGGACTTCATCTTGTGAGTGATTCATCAAAGTAGAATTAGTAAACGCACTCCCTAACCACTAAGCTACAGCGCAAGGACCATTTCTTTGGGGTATTTGCTTACAAATAAGCACTATTTGATGATGAAACTTGCTGATATACAAACACTGAAGTTACGAAAGCATCCAAATTTTCTGGAAGGACCGAGAGACAGAAAGAAATGGCAAACCTCTTTGACCTATAATAGTAAACTGACCTTTGACATGATCCCTTCTTCAACAGCATCCGCATATCCTGATTGGACGAGCAGCTGATTCAAATTCCTCCAGCCACTCAGAGGGAGATATTCTTGTAGTTGGATCCTCATCACTCCATCAACAATAGAGTATATCTAATCAAAAGGGAATCCCCAGAGGATGAATGAGTACATACAATTACTGGTCAAACCAATCAAGAGATAGCTGAACAAGCCTGTGCTGTAATCTTTTCTCCCAGAATCTTAACCAAACATTTGCATTTCCCCTGGTTTGCTGATTTTTAAAATACATAAATGTGCCTTTGTAAAACATAAAGCAAATTTGCCTTAAAAAACAATCTTCACTGATAAGCGGATGACAAAATTTATCAAAACCAGTGGCAAAATGCAAATTTACATGAAGACTGCAAACTATTTGGGAAACCTATAAATCTGTTTTCCTAAATGAAGTTTGCATAACCATGGGGGAACCCCATTTCTCCCGACAGCACAGGCCTGCTCAATAAGCACATTCACTTGGTATTACTTGTAGTAACAACTCGTTTAGTTTAGGTTACCATATCGATAAAAGTGTGTTTATAAGCTGTATGCGATCTGATTCTCTCTCAAGAATATAATTTTAAAACCATTACTTTGTTGCTATGATTACAAGTTGACATAATGGATGCGTCTATAGCAAAGATGAAATCATGTTACTTTGCTGTAGTCCATGTGCTTAACATTCTATCGATTTCTTGACCTCTCATAACAATAATCCTCTCAACACTATTTCAAAAAAAATTATTTAATTCATGTTTATATAAAGAGGATCTCTTATGAGTGAATTGGAGATATCAAATTTAAGACATGAGGGTAATAATTTTCATTTATTCAATAAATAAAAATTATTACCCTATGAATATGAATAGTAGTATTCCAATTATGGAATATTCTAAAACAATAAATCTGCTTTATGTTAAACTTTTTTTTAGCTCAGAGTTAGTTGGATTAAGGTTGAACACCGTACTTAAAGTTATTTCACTTACATGACAGGCACCCTCAACATCACTTACAGCAAACAAAGCCAGGATATTTATAGCCATTTAAACTTACAGAACATTGATTTGTTTGTTTGCTTGATTGGTGTTTAATGTCGTACTCAAGGGTATTTCACTTATATGACGACGGACAAAAATATAGAACATCATAAACAAATCTGATTCCTGTTACCCTTTAGCTCTGAGAACAACAAGGCAACAGAAAGCAACCTTTTTTCTCGCCTCTTACAATCGACCAAGGAAGCCGAGGGGGTATTCTTCAGGGCCATGGCCCACAGGCTCCCTCACGGGGCTACAGAATATTGAATCAAGGCTTTAGATACCTGAGCATAGAGAACTTTCCCCAAGGTATCTTGTTTGAAACTAGCATTGGCTGTCTGCGACCAGACACCATCAGGGCACTTGATGACGGAAGGACGAATCCCACACAGCTGACATTCCAGAGCCTAAGTAAAAATAAAAGACCAAAAACTACATTATTATTATACACAGCACACATTTCAGAGCCTTCGAAAAAAACAGATGGATAAATACATTTATAACCCCTCATGGGTAATGTGAAATTTAGCTGACAAACTGGCAAAATAGTTATTCATATAATAGCATACATACATCAAAAAAATTCTCTGGTTTATTGTGACTCATTTGTGACTATTTCACTGATATCACGATAGATCATTTAACGAAGCAGTTCAAGTGCATTATATTCAGAGAGAAATTATTTTCATGTTTTTCCAATCAGTGAAGTTGGGTCTTTTAGGTAAGTGAATATTAACAGTGTTTCGTTATTTTGGAGATCTATCACAATAAATTGTTGTTGTTATCACGTTATAATTGCCGAACCAATACAGTAAGACTGTCTGCTTACACACTTTAACGTTTAGAACCATTACAAAATTTATATTTATTACTTAAAGTAATTTAAAACAAAAATATTTATTTATTTGCTTATTTTTATATCGAAATGTAAATAGATTTTACAAATAATTTTACTAACCCATATCTAAGCCATGTGGAAGAGTAGCTTTAGGCTACATATGTAAACCTAGTATAAATAAAGTTATAATTATTATTATAAAAAACGGCAAAGCCCTCACAGCTACTCACTTACCTGGAAGGGTATTTCCGCAATCTCAGGTGGAAGCTGTCTTAGCACAGACAAAGGTACAACATCTGTGTTGCCATAGTCAACAAAAAATACCTGGAAAATGGACAAATCAACTGCTTTTGCCAAATACACATAAATCATGCCAAGTATCAACTTGTAGAACAACTGTTGCCTGTTTGTTTGAATGAGGTTTTTCTTTGGTGTTTTACTCAATAGTAAATGGGAATATTACGATACACACCCACCACAATACGATAGATATCACAATTTTGGCCCCACTAAACAATATGTATTGTGATACTGTACATCATTTATTTCTGGTTGGCATGTATAAAAAATTGCCTTGTTTTTCCATGTAGTGTTAAATTTTACACCATGTTATGTCAACATGTTTGTTGCGATGCAGCCAATTAATTGAATATATTTCTCATAGGTCACAACCGTTCCAAAACGCAAACCCGAAAGTTTTGTTTGTTTGTTAGCTTGATTGGTGTTTAACGTTGTACTCAAGGGTATTTCACTTATATGACGATGGATTGTCCTTTTACACTCTACACAGCCTTATAATGATGGAAAACCGAAAGGAAACTTCGTAAAAACCACCCCTGCAATTGCTGGAGCCACAACATGTGACTCGCTCGTATCCCTGATGGTCAACAGGTAGATTCGATCTGGTGAATGGTAAAACGCTACCACGAAGCCACAGCCATGGGCCCCAAAGTAGCCACACTGCCAGTTTATACTGTAGCTGAATCCTTGGCAAAGATATTGAGATACACCGATACATTTAACATCTCCTTATGGTTATTTCACTTATGTGGTGAGGGATTGTCCTCTTCTCACTGTGCCATATTAAATATGGTGGAAACCCAAAGTGATTGCCAGAACATCAGGTGACTCACTCATAAACAGGAGGGTCCATGGACATACCTCATATGAGGCATTTATATTGTTGTCATCTTGATGTATAGCAGGGTAAGTTTCAGCTTATATTGTTAATCACACTAAATTTCCTGTATGTATTATAATGAAGTTTTTGAAGGTATTATATCGCCTAAAGTAGCAAATTTATGTTTTTTGGGACATATGGATGCTTCCTAGCTGACAAATCTGTCATCGGCCTTCTCGGTTAAATTTCTGTCATTTGAATAGCTTCAAAAGGAGTCATTTTCAGGGGAAGTTTAGGTGATTTAGGGTATAGATTCTACATGTATCCAGTAATCTAGCTCAAACCTCTGCCTCTGTGTCTGACCGTCCGTGCTGATTGAGTTTCTTCACTCGAGCTCTGTAATATTCCACGCTAGTATCCTCGTACGGCGCCGCCACCATTAGTCCGGGGGTGATTCTGCACCCCAAAGGCTAGAGAAACACAAATAAAAGATATGACATTAGCATTTTGTTATCGTCTACAACTATTAGAGATCAGTCAGAACAGAATAAATATTGAAGTATGCATGACTACTACTATTATTCTAAAAGCAGATGTACAGCACTAATGTGTATTTATTTGTGTTTCATTTTGATCTTGTGAATTAAATAATTTTGAGGGCTGTTATAATATATACAATAGTGTGTTGTTTTGTAACATGTATAATCATAACAACAGAGTACCAGAACTGTAATGCAAAATTACTTAATATATAAGCAGCAATTTTGCAGAAGCGCAAACTCAAGGATATTTCACTTTTATGATGACAGATTGTCCACTTCAGACAGTTCCCAGCCTCATTACAGTGGAAAACCAAGAGGAAACCTCATAAAAACAACCCCCGAAGTACTTGATATATTAACAAAACTTCATGCATGTACCAGTCCAACAACATTCTCAACAACTGCTTCACCACGAAAACATCAAGTCAAATGCGGCTATTGACAATCACCGCAGATTTCCAGTAGCCGAATAAAACGCCATCTGATTGGGTGTCTAAAATTTCCAAGACTGTAATTGTTGATTTAGGTTGTTCACAAGATTTTTTAGTAACACCACAATACAAAAATGTGCTTGACGTCATGGAAAACCTCTATTATCATGAATGTGGTGATGTCAGAGGACAGCTTTGTAAGGATAAAATTACTTCCCTTGCCAACTTCCTGAGAGACTCGGAGAATCCCCCCCTCGACCCTTTCTGACAAAATTGTTTGTCAAATGACATAAATGTTTGTAAAAAGACAAGGTGTTGAATTACCTGTAGGTTGCCTCCAGCGAATGAGTTGAGTGCCTGATGAACCATCTCTCTATCAGTTTGATTCCTTTCTACAATGTGCTGCACCCAGATATGGCCACATTCTATCACCTACAGAAAATACACAGAATCTGAACAGGTTCTACCGTTGAGTGCAGTTTAAACTCGTTTTCAAGGGAAGCTCACTTATATGATGATGGACTGTCCACTTGATACCATGCCTTAACTAAATATGTTAGAAAACTGAGAGGAAACCTTGTCAAAACCGACCCTGGAATTACTAATGCCACAACTTGAGTCAAATAGATCATAAATATTTTTATATTTGATAGGGGCTTAACATCATACTCAAGGGTATTTCACTTATCTGGTGATGTATTGTCTACTTCTTATTCCGCCTTATCTAAACAAAGTGGAAGACCAAGAGGAACCCTTGTCAAAACCACCCTTGCGATTGCTGGAGTAAACTGGTGTCCCTTATATACCTGGTGTCAACTGGGAGAAGGAGGAATAGTCTTCAGACATACTAACCACTGGTACAGTAGAAAAGAATCCCTGTGTTTTGTAGTCCTATGAAATAGTCGTAATTCCCCCTGCCTCCCCAAGCCTCATAACATACATTTTTTGTAGTCCTATGAAATAGTCTTAATTCCCCCTGCCTCCCCAAGACTCATAACCTACATTTTTTGCTGTTGTTTACACTGAGCATGGAGGACTATTGATTTTTTGAATGTATACTTACCTCAGTTATGTAAATTTTGATAACAGTCATCATGACATCTGGGAATGGGACTTGGTTGCTGTGCTTGGACTTCATCTTTGCTTCCTCCCCTGAGGTCATCAGGGTCAATCTACACAATAAAAATATCTTGAGAAAAGTCCAATAAAAAAGACATCAAAAATGCTCACAAAATGTTTGAGGGAAATCTGAGTTACACCCGGAGTCAATTATAACACTCATTCAATCCGTGATAAAAAGTGCTAATATGAAAAGGTAACAGTAGGATATTAGGATGAGCAAGGGTGATAATTTTTGTGTCTTTTTAGAAAGTGAAGATTAACAGTATTATTGTTATTTTGGAAGAACACTTGCTTAGTTTTAACAGATTCTACTTAAAAAAATTGTGCCCCTTTCAGAAATCAACATCATGACCCTCTGAATAAGGCACCGAATCGCCAGTAGAAAATGACTACTCAGCATATTTTGAACATCCATCCAGCCCAGGGAAATTTGCAAGCAGGGAAAATGGACCAACATGAAAAGGAACATTTCAAATCTAGAAATGTTTAAAGTAACAGCAGGAAATTTGTCCTACAGCTTTATAAAATTGCAAGGGAACCTTATTTTTTTAGGGACATTTCAAAATCAAAAAAGCCAACTACTAAATCTACATCCAGAATGTCCTCTCATCTGAATGATTTGTTTGTTTGTTTGATTGAGGTTTAACGTCATACTCAAGGGTATTTCATTTATATGACGATGGATTGCCCACTCCACACAGAACCTTGCCTTATTACAGTGGAAAACTGAGAGGAAACCTCGTAAAAACCACCCCCATGATTGCCGGAGCCACAACACGGGACTCGCTCATATAACAGAGTCGACCGACGGACTCGATCCTGATACATCAAAGAAGGCTCAGAAAGCGCACCCTCAATCCACTTAGCCACAGCCCCTACAAAGAAATGAAAGGTATACCTGTTAGTGCGCAGTCTCCTCACAGCAACAGCTTTCTCGTGACTGTCTGCCTGGATTTTCTCTAGTCTCTTCCTGGCTTCCACTGTGGAGTGCAGTTGGATCTCTAATGGCAGCCGTAATGACCTGAAACAAACATCAGCAATTTATTCAGCTTATAACGAGGCAAATTAAATGTATTGTTTGATTGGGGTTTAACACTGTGTTTAAAGGTTGTATCTCTCACAGAAGGGTGTGCCAGCCAAATGGGCGCAGCAAACCAGCCCTCCCTCCCAAACACCACTGGCAACCAACAACAGAAGACACCCCTGAACACACCTTTCTTTTATCCTTTCAGGACATAGGATTCAACAAATGTTGAAGACAACACAAAATATTCCCAAACAAAACTAATTTGCAATTCCTCACATTGTAGAAATAGTCTGTGAAATGTCTGAAAGTATTTGAAATAGGTGAACAATAATGTTGAGATTATACCTCAAGAATACACAAATATTATCGCCATTCAGGTTGTTGCTGGTGCTAGTAGAATACATGACCCAAATTGATAGACTCTTGGTTGATTAATTGATAGGTGTTTTACCCCATGCTTAAGAGTATTTCACCTATATGACGGCAGTGTATCCGAACAATAATTGACACCAACACAACCAAGATGTGAAACGTTTCCATAATGTTGGAAAGTTAATTTTCCTCCTGTGCTAAGCAAAGATAGTATTGCTACTTTTCAAACAAACTACCCCTAGCCAGAGGGAAAAAGTACCTTCCAAACCTTGCAGAAATATTTAGGATAATGAAAAACCAGTCCATATAAACACTGGATGTAAACTATGTTAAAATACCTCATCTTGACAGCAAAGTAGACACCTCTATGGACTTTCCCAAGTGCTTCTGGCTGGCTGCTACAAAACTCAACAAAACCTCTGAAATATGAATATCACAATCTGTGACAAATTTAAAGATTTCTAAATGGTCTGGCAACCTACTGTCCTTAGCTGGAGGGTATGCGAAACATGCACAAACAAATTCCTCTTAGGGCACATTTTTTTAATATTGTGAAATATTATCTGAACTAGAATCGGAAATTTCACCCGATTCTCATCACCTGGTTATTATTTCTGAAATATCACAGGCTGGTTTAAAAAAAAATATATATTACCTGGTTTCTTCAAAATGAGCTCTTGGTTCTGAATCACAGCATAGAAACATATTTTCCACTTCCTTTTTGTACAAACTGCCATGGTTCTGAGGGAATCCTTTAATCTGTAAAATAAATGGAGATCAAATAATCCGGTTTCAGGCTGTTTAGGTGATTAATAGGGATTGGTGTTTTCCGCTGTGATTAAGGGTATTACACTTATATAACGGCGGTGTATTCAAACAATAATTGACACTAGGACAACCAAGGTGTGAAGTGTTTTCATAATGTTGGTACGTTAACCTCCCTCCGCTAAAGAAAGACATCATTGCCCCACTTCAAACAAACTGCCCATAGCCAGAGAGCGAGAATTGCACATCCTGCTCTTAAGAGTCGAGATAGTCAAGTGAGTGCTGTCACTAAATTGTGGGAATATTGTGGATTATAATTGTGAATTACAAATAAAGTGTAGATCCAATTCAGGTACGGAACCAAGCAAGGATCAACATGCCATTAAGCTGTCTATAAAGATTACAGAAAGCAAACCACTTTAATTTGAGTTTCGTTATTTTACCTGTTTCTTTGAATCTGTAACTTAAATTTTTCCAAAAGATTTTTTGCAAAATAAATTGTTACGGAAAGAGAAAAAGACATTTCCTGTAAAATATCATCTTTTTGTTAGAAATAATTAACCAGACTTAAATATACACCCGTGAATAGGATGACAGAAAATATATACCATATACTTTGGCTGTTGAGGAGAAAAGACAGAACAGTATTTCTCATGGTTATGCAAACTTAATTAGGAGGTTGGATTCATATGTTTTCCAAAATGTTTAAAGTCTTCCTCTGAATTTGCATTTTGCCACTGATTTTTTTAAATTTTGTCATCAAATTATCAATGAAGATTGTGTTTTAAAGCAATTCTGCCTTATTTTTAACAAAGGAACATTTATGTATTTAAAAAATCATCAAACCAGGGGAAAATGCAAATGTATGGTTATTTCGCAAAATTTTAGAGGGCCGATTCTTTACCAGAAAATATTACAGCACAGGCCTGCTAGCATATTCTCAAAGTGTCTTTACAGAACCGATTTGGGCAAACTAATAATTTTATAATCCAAACAAACCAATTAAGGTTAAATAGCAATCCGGATTACTTTTCAGTTTACTTATTTTCCTGTTAACTCCATAATGCAAAAAGAGGGTTACCATCCATTTCTGTTTAAAACATAATCTACTGCTGCCATCATGCGAGAAAGCAATAAATCATTGCAGTTCCAGAGATAAGTCTAATGGCCTTGGATTTGTTTGCTTGTTTGATTGGGGTTTAACGTCGTACTCAAGGGTATTTCACTTATATGAAGATGTGCCAGCCCAATGGGTGAAGGAAACCACCCTCGACATCACTGGCAATAAACAAATACAGGACGAAAACAACAGAATGCAATACGCAAATTTTTTGTAAGCGGAGAAACATTTGTTTCAAGTAGGAAGCCTGGCCCTTTGAGTGTACAGTTATGAAATAAATAAAAGCTACAACATAAAAAAAAGTCAAATCGATGAAGGTGTTAATACTGCAACTTTATTGTCGACAATTTTGCTTTTGGGTATTTGGTGAAACGAAAATCCCAGTCATCCTCTAAACAGTAGAAAGAAACATTCCAAGTGTTAAGATACATGTAGTTTTGACACAACAAACAGACATGGATGTTTTAAGAAAAACAAAAATGCACAAAACTAAGATTCTGTTTATATAACCAATCTTATGGTCAGGGTAGGTAATTCTTGAACAGTGATGGGAAGAAGAGAACTTTTGTGGTTAAGAAAATCTAAAGTGATAAACATGTATATTACCATAACTGTTCTGAAAGGGTCTTTTCCAGACAGTGATTTGAGAGCGTCTTTCTCATCTGTCCTGCCCTGCTCAAAGTAGTTCGGGTAAAAGGCTCCACAGAATATCAGCTGAAAATAAAATTAAAATCTCATTGTTTAAGACTATCTATTTAACAATACCGGAAGACTGTGGATGTAACAAACATTGGTTTGGTTGTATGTTTGATTGGGGTTTAACAGCATTCTCAAGGACATTTCACTTATATGACGACAGTTTGTTCATAATACACTTTTCCTTGCTAAAATTCAGTTTAAATCCAAGCAGAAATCTCTATGCCTGAAGTTGACAGTTGGAATCCAACCAGTAAGAAATACATCAAAATAGGGTTAGTATAAAGTAGACACACTAAGCCCTAAACCCCTGCTATGGGCCTTGGATAAATAGGAATCCTCTGCTTGATTAACAAAGGTTTGTTTTTTTGTTTGTTTGATTGATTGGTGTTTAACATCGAAATCAAGGGTATTTCACTTATATGGCCACGGATTGTCCTCTTCACACTATACAGCCATTTTAGGGTAGAAAACTGAGAGAAAACCTTGTTTAAACCACCCCACGATTGCCAGAGCCACAAAATGTGACTCGCTCATATACCTGATGGTCGACAGGCGGACTCGATCACGTGAACAATAAATCAAAGCAAATTCAGTTTAGGAAGCGCACTAGCTACCAGAGAGCCACGGCTGAGGGCCTGATTTACAAAGGTAAAAAAAAAAAACTAAAATGTTAATGGAAGCCTGAGATTGGTTTTAGATGGGGAAAAATGTTTCTTGCATTTAAATACCATACTCATGAAGTATTACACTCATTTGACAATGGATTATCCACTTCTTTTTTTGCATTACTTAAATGCCAAGGGTAACTGTTTTGTTTCGAAGATTTTACTATCCAACACAATCTACTGATAAAACGTGAATGTGGGATTTAAAAAAAAGCAATACCTTCAAGAAGAGCCTTTCTTCTGCATCACTGGTATGTTTTTTGAAGCGAGGTTCTTGTGCCGGACGGACAATGTTGTGATGTTTCAGTCTATCTTCCAGCTCCTTCGCCAATTCTTTCACTTCATTAAGACGGCGGATTTGGAGAAAGTTGGATCGGCCCCAACTAATTTCAGACCTCCCACTCCTGCGGAAATTTTGTTGTGACTTCAGTTTTGTCCACGTCTAGTTAAGGAGTATAAATGAAAAAATATATTATTTTTAGAAATATGCAGCAAATGAAAAAGAAATTACATCAATGACTGACTGGAAGTTTATCTTAGCACTGCTTTTTTTTTTACTTGAAGGTATGAATATGTAATAAAAATAATGTTTTCTTACGCTATGTTTACAATCAATTTCTAGCAATCAGGTGGCGAAGTTTACAAAATGAAAATTTCCACATTGTAACCTGGGGAAATAGTATTTCTTGAATAATAGGGAAGTAGACTACAGTAGATACGGACCCGGTAAGCAGTGAGGACAGCTAAACAGTCACTAAAAGATCCATCAGCCCAGGTCAACTTGGATCTGAAACAGGTAAGGGAGGTTGTACTCAGCAATCAATAAATCATAATAATGGCTAGTACCTGAAAGTAATTAGAGTTGCTAACATCATCCTTTTATAAAAAAAATAGCAACAAAAGAAAAGTAAAATGAAAATGTATACACAGCCACACAATAAAAAGTATTTTACCGGTATTTTATAATGTCATACTTTAGGTTTTTTTTGTAACTAATAATGTTCCTTGACTTAGAAACAATATCATTGACAAACATAGTGGTATATCATGATAATTACTGAGTCAAAGAAAGATACCCTATCTTGTTTCAGAGATACTAGCAAGTTATCTAAGTAAATAGTCCTACTAAATGTAATCCTCTTACTTGTAGGCAGTGAGCTGACTCTTGTATGGTTTCGAGAACACACTTTTCAGAGAGAGGGCAGCGCCTGAAACACAACACATTGTCATTCATATCACTTTCGACAAAAGTTAATATTTGACTTTATATGAACATTTTCGACTAATGATAATATTTTAACAAATGATATACCTTTGCAAAAATGTAAAGGCCTGCCTATACTTTAACACAGCCGGTTGTTGGGTTAATGGAGAAACATATTTTTGAAATTAATACTTTGGCAAAAATGAACAAATTCATATGATTTTACTAGCGTTTATTTGTTAATTTGCAATACAGCTTTTTTATCATTTGAAACCCCACTAAGTGATAAAACATTTAAATACAGTTTTTCTTTTAATAAGAAGATAAACCATGACAAACAGTGATGATTAAACTCTACAGATGTGGGTTAGTGTCTTTATGTATTTATTTAAAGATATACAGCTAATCAGTTCAGTTTGTATCTTTGTTCAAGAGCTACATATATGGGATACAACCCTAGCTTTACCAATGCTTTCTTAATAATATCCCTCCTATACCTTTGTTTGACTGAATGGTTATAAGCTAAATCAACCAGTCCCCCCAAAAATGAGTGTCAACATTTCCCCAAGCTAAATATGGTCTTAACTTAAAAGCGATAGTAACACATTTTTTTAGCAGCCCATGTATATTAGTTGTGTGAAAAAGCCTTAAGCTCTAATGATGATAAGTAACTTATTGATTTATTTTTGTTTGTTTGATTGGGGTTTACCGACGTACTCAAGGGTATTTCACTAATATGATCATGGAATGTCCACTTCAAACTGGTCCTTGCCTACTTACAGTGGAAAACCAAAAGGAAAACTCCCCCCCCCCCCTCCCCGCCTCCTGTCTCTCTGTTGCCTAGGCCACATTGTGTTGTGGCCCACTCATAAACTGAAAAGTCAATAAACCGACTCCATCCGGTGAAGTAGGCTTAGGAAGCTCACACACTAACAAGTAAGTCATTGTCCCCGCCTGAAATATGTAACCAAAGCTTACCAACCTATAATAAGACATTCCTCCAATACACCAAACACATGGCCATAAACCAGTAGTTTTCCAATACGAATGTCCACAGGAAGTTTGGCCAAAACTCGCCCTACAAATGTCAGGTCACCGTCATGGGGGTTATAGGGGCCGTAAGCTGACTGGCACAGAGCTCCTACCTGTAACATACAATAGTTTTGTAAGTCATTGGGTATATAAACCATACCTACACTCATCCGCCAGCTTCCATAATAATAATAACTTTATTTAACGAGGAAAATATTACAGTCAAATTCAAATTTGCTCTTCCCTGTAGATAAATATTGTACATAATTTTTTTTTCAATGTCATATACTTAAACATATGTATACTATAAAACCATTTAAAACATGAAAACATTTATAAATAAATAAATAGTAAAATCATCAAAGTAATTAAGACAACCTATACAAATAATCAAAGTGTTTAATTTGATATGTAGATGATCAAATGTACTAATTAACAATAATCTTTCGAATGTCATTTTGAAGTTATCTCAAAGGTTATATATTAAGTTTGTTTGTTTGTTTGTTTGATTGGTGTTTAACGTCAAACTCAAGGGTATTTCACTTATATGACGACGGATTGTCCACTTCACCCGCGCGATTGCTGTATTAGTAATACAGTAATAGTGGAAGACTGGATTCTATCAGTTCAACCATCACTTCTCCAGTAAAACACTGGAAACTTTCCAAAATAAATACATTTATTAATTATTATGTAAAAAATCCATTTAAATCATGATTAAGTTACAAATTTTATTAACTTATAAATCTTGTAAATGTTATCTATTTAGTTGTTTATTTTTTCAGAAAGTGATTGAACCCACAATGGTTAAAGAAATTGTACATTTTCTTTAAGACAAGACGGGAAAAATAAAGGACAACGAGAGAACGCAGTACAGACACCACAAACATATTGGCTTCCTGTTCCCCTCTATCTCCGATAGCATCAGGGCAACTTGAAACTCCCTCCAACCACCCGCTGAATTGAATTGAATAAAGTCAAAATATTCAGGAAAAATGAGTATCTCTTTCTTGGGAGCTGCATGGGTTACATGGGTTATATGTTAAAAAATCGCACCTCCATAAGAAACAGCACAGTTTTCTCAATGTCATCCAGTCGTGGTGGGGAGAGAGCCAGGGCTAGAATAGCTTTTGGTTCACCCAAGTCTAACAGCTTCACTTCTAAGATCAACTTCTCCAGCGGACACCGCTACAACAATAACAACTGTATTAATGTTGAGTTTCAAAACAAATGCCATTTCTCAAAGAAAAACTTTCTTTGACAGCAGTATATGAACAAACAAAAACATTTGTTAAATGCACATTTGTTAATATAAAATTATTTTCATGTGATAAAATATGTCTTAAAAATATGTTTTAACAGTTGTAATGTTGTTATTCTTAATGCTTTTTTTTTAAAGGAAACATTTCATAAGAAGAAAATATTTAGAAAATAAAACAATTTTTAATGTTTTCTTTTGTGCATTTGAACTTCATGTGTATATTTCAGGTATAATTGAGTTTTTTAATTAATAATGCCTAATTACCTGCATCTCTGGAATGGAATAATCCTGTAAGAACACCTCATAGAAATGACTTGGGACCAATCTGTACACTCTTCCATTGGAAACACGACCAGCTCGACCTAACAAATAGATCTTACAGTTAATCCTTGAATTTTAAATTGTTACTATAATGAAATGTGCATGCTTTTTGATCTGCAGTTAGTGAGCTATACCTGTACATTACCTGAGCAGACTATAAATCAATACCATCTAGAGTTATGTGGTTTAACGCCATACTTAAGTTAATTTCATTCATATGAAGAAATAAAGCAGCCCCTACACCACTGGCAACAAACAACTACAACATGTGACAATCCCAAGATGTAGTATGACACCACAAACAGAACAGCTTTGTGTTATCCATTAGCTCTCAGAGCACCAGGGCAGTAGAAATCTCCCTCCAACTGCCCGAGTGATGGATCAATGGATACACCTAAGGATGGATACACCTAAGGATGGATACACCTAAGGATGGATACACTTGACGATGGATACACCCGATCATGGATACACGTGAGGATGGATACACGTGAGGATGGATACACCCGAGGTTGGATACACCCGAGGATGGATACAACCGAGGATGAATACACCCAAGGATGAATACACCTGAGGATAGATGCACCTGAGGATAGATGCACCTGAGGATGGATGCACTTAAAGATGGATACACCCGAGGTTGGATACACCCTAGGATGGATACACCTGAAGATGGATACACCCGAGGATAGATGCACCCGAGGATAGATGCACCTGATGATGGATACACCTGAGGATGGATGCACCTGAGGATGGATGCACTTGAAGATGGATACACCTGAGAATGGATACACCCAAGGATGGATACACCTAAGGATAGATGCATCCGAGGATAGATGCACCCGAGGATGGATACACCCGAGGATAGATGCACCTGAGGATAGATGCACCTGAGGAAAGATACTCCTGAGGATGGATACACCCGAGGATGGATACACCCGAGGATGGATACACCCAAGGATGGATACACCCGAGTTGGATACACCCGAGGATGGATGCACCCGAGGATGGATACACCCTAGGATGGATACACCCGAGACGGATACACCCGAGGATGGATGCACCCGAGGATGGATGCACCCGAAGATGGATTCACCCGAGGATGGATACACCCGAGGATGGATGCACCCGAGGATGGATACACCCGAGGATGAATACACCCGAGGATGGATACACCCGAGGATAGATGCACCCGAGGATAGATGCACCCGAGGATGGATACACCCAAGGATGGATGCACCCGAGGATAGATGCACCCGAGGATAGATGCACCCAAGGATGGATACATCGGAGGATCGATGCACCTGAGGATAGATACACCCGAGGATGGATGCACCCAAGGATGGATACAACTGAGGATGAATACACCCGAGGATGGATACACCCGAGGATGGATACACCGAGGATAGATGCACCTGAGGATAGATGCACCTGAGGATGGATACACCTGAGGATAGATGCACCTGAGGATGGATACACCCGAGGATGGATACACCTGAGGATAGATGCACCTGAGGATAGATGCACCTGAGGATAGATGCACCTGAGGATGGATACACCCGAGGATGGATACAACCGAGGATGGATACACCCGAGGATGGATACACCCGAGGGTGAATACACCCGAGGATGGATACACAGTCGGACAATTCTTGCCAGGGTTCAGGCTTCTGGAATGCTTCAGAATTCAATAATGTGAACTTTGGATTATTACAAGATGATTTTGAGAAAAATTCTGAAATGAAAGAACCCCTAAATATTCGATGGGTAATACATAATGGCTTTGATTATCATAAGAAATACTCAGACAATCTCTCACCTTTCCTCTGTATACAGTTTGACTTTGATGCCCATTCCATAATAAGACTGGTGTAGTTTGTTTCTGGGTCACATACAAGCTGTTTTGTAAGACAGAAATCAATCACTGAAAGAAAACATAGAACCAGTCTCACAAACAAAGCAAGAGATAGTCTCCCAGTAGTAGCACTTAGAAGCAGTAGCTGGGCTATTATTCAATGTTGACCCACAAAGTGACAAAAGTAACTGGAATATCAGTACGGTTAACCATACCACTCAGACACTCTATGCCTTCCCTAGATCAAAAACAGTGGTATATTCTTTTGTGTTGGCTACAAAGAAAACAAGACTTCACTGGTAATCCAGTATGGTAGACACTCTCCCCAGTTACCACCCAGTGCCAGTTTAAGGACAATAGGCTCTCTTTTTTATGTAAAGGTTTTCCAATAGCTACATTTAGTTCCTGAAAACCTGTTAACCATTTTCCCCCAAAAATTAAAATGCTAATGGAAAAAAAAAATCCTTTTTGTATCTTTCTTTTTTGCGTTGGTTGAGTTACAGGACAAAAACATTTATTATGGATTTCCTGATTGCACCACTAGAAAGAGCTCACAGGCATATCAGCACAGGTGACAGTGTATATTACTATGGCCCATATTCTTACCATATTTCACATCAGGCACAGTGATGGAGCTCTCAGCAATGTTGGTAGAAAGGATGATCTGAAAATCACCAGAAGAAACACATAAAAAGTCTAATTAACTATGATAATGTTATGATATTTAAAGATAAATTAAAAATTAAAGTTGATTACAACCTTTCACAAAATTGGACAAATTTGTATGAAACTGAAATACTCTACCTATTGTAGATGGTGAAAAACCGAGATTAGACCTTATAACACCCTCACACACCCCTCCCTTGGCTTGTCGAAAGACCTCTTGTGGGACTACCCCATATACTGAGAGGTCCCTTTAATTATCAATCTTCATAAGTCACACTACACATTTCTTGCATAACACTGCCAATAACTGACTTTCATCACTGTGCTTATAAGAGTATTTCACTTGCATTACGGCATAAAATGTGAAGTGTTTTGATACTGCTGGAAACTTTTTTTAGTCAGAGGACCAACATTCTTTTGCAAATTGAATTTGGTTAAATTTTTGTTTAACAATTGGCAAAATTTTCCAGGCATTTAATCATAATTGAATACTATACCTTCCTGTGGAGAGGAGGCGCTGGCTCGAAGGCTTTCACTTGTTCCTCTATGGTAATGGAGGAATGCAGGGGAATACAGGCCAACCTAAACATAAAACATTATACATAACATTATCACTTTCATGGTTATAATCTAATGTTTGTTTGTTTATTTGATTGGGGTTTAATGGGTACTCAAAGGTATTTCACTTATATGGTGCAGATTCTCCACTTTTTACTTGCCTAATTACAGTGGAAAACCGAGAAGAAACCTCGTAAACAATTAAATCCCCCCCCCCCCCCCCCTACAATTGCCGGAGCCACATCGTGACATTCACTAATCTACTTGAGGGGGGACAGGCGGACTCAATCCCATGAATGGTACATCCAAGCCGCTACCACAAAGGGTTATTTTGGGGTTCATTGCATAAAGCAGGTTATTTTAATGATAGGCTGGCGTGACAATCCAATAGTTATAGATATCACTAGCGTTTTTTTGTTTGTTTCATCGGGGTTTTATGCCGTACTTAATGCTGTTTCACTCACATAATGGTTTGCCAGCCAAATGGGTAAAAAAAAACACCGTAGACACCACTGGCAACAAACAAAGACAGGACAATTACATGACCTCGCAGGACGCAATGCAAAGGGTCACAAACAGATCGGCTTACTGTTCCCCTATAACTGTGAGGGCAACTGGAAGCTCTCTCCAAATAACTAGTGTTATCACAGGGTAAACCATGACATATTAAGACAATGTTATACTTACTTGTGTTCGGCAGCCACTTTGTCAAGCTGTTTCTCTAAACTAACAATTTCTTCGTACCCTGGAGAATTAAGAAGATATTGGTTATGTTTAAAAAAAAAAAAAAGCTGGAATGTCCCATGCTAATTTATTTTTTTTTGTTATAGAAAAACAAAACTCAGCTCACAAAGGTAGTTCACATTCTCTTTCTTAAGCCATTAAACTCTAAATAAACAAACAAATCCTAAACATCAAAGGACAAATACAGGACAACACAAAGACGTCACATTCCTCTTTAGCCCAAAAAGCACCAGCTCCCTCCACCTATCAGCTCTTTATTTTGTGATAATATTAAAATATAACTTTTAAAAAATTCAAATAGGGACTATTTCTGAGAAAGAGCATATGTTTTAATACCTGGAAGGAAGATGAGAACTGAAAATCTAGTAGGTGCGAATCCTGATTGACTCCGTCTGTAAACATAAAAAAACAGTATTGTTAATTCCTTTCTTTGATAAAGTGTTTCATGGTATTAAGCATCACTGTAAAAGGTATTTCACTTATATGATAGTGTTTCATGGTGCTTAGCATCATCAGGTATTTCACGTATGTAACCATTTTACATGATAATCTAAGAGTTGGGGTATAATGGTGCGATTTGTAGCAACAATTTCAGGGGAATCCCTTTATTTGAGGAGTTCTGATTTTATTTTCTCCACCAATGAAAATGCCACAAATTTGGGAAATCCCCTCAATTGTACTGTGAGAATGAGCCTTTATGCAAAAGCTTACACAGATGCACCCACATGGTCCACTACAAGTGTTAGTATCAAAACATTCAAACATATACTTTGCATACTTGGTTAAAAAAATAACGTAATAAAAAACTTAAATTAAATTTAAACAAGAGTTTTAGTAAACCCAACATACACCCTCTTGGGGTGCTCGTGAGGTGACCATGGTAACAGAGTTCTGCTTCGGAAACGGATTCGAGCCATCACAACGAATGGACAGACAGACAGACAGACAGACTGATTTTTAAAATGATGAATCCG
>JARFOD010081493.1:0-19500 GCA_031763545.1 Mopalia muscosa | reverse complement strand
ACATAATATTTAGAATCTTGAAATCCTCTGCTTTCTAAATATATATGATGTTAATATAATCATCCTTTGAAAATACCAACAAAAGCCACGAAAAGATAAGAGTCGCATTTTTTACTCCTGACTAGCGGTAGAGTCCTTAAGAGTTAAACATTTAAATTATATAACAAAGAACGATAACAAAAAAACTAATTCGAAATGCTGACGGTAAATAGTTAAACTTGAGCAGCAACATTGTTTTCCATTGAGATTATATTGTTAACACAGGAGCGCTATGGTATGATCGCCACAGACGACTCTTCTCTTGGGTTTGTTTTTCATATGTTGGTGTGTAGATTGTGCAACCAACCGAGACCATCCAGTAACGGCGTATGACACTCAATCACCGGGCTATTCAATTTCAACAAACATATTTTCATCGGAATACCCCCAATGTCGAAATCAAATGTCCATTGGCTTTATTATACAAACTAGGCATTGTCAAGTAAGGGATATTGAAAGGCGGCATTTCTACACGCCAATCTTTAACAACCTTTTTGAACACTAAATTTGTTGCATTCAACTTTAACAAAGCACAGCGCGGCCATCAAAATGGTTCTCTCATTGGTTCGCAACACGTTTAATAATGTTTTTGTTAATACCCTTGAGATATTTTACGGAAGTCGCCTTAATAAACTTTTCGTTTTGCAACAGCCGGATAAATTAACCACCAAACAAGTGTGCCTAATGTTTAGTGTCGGTATGAATTCAGTTTTCACCGAGTATAGTAATAATTATTGGATCTTCACCAAGTGCACATATCTGTTACCGGGAATATCCAGACTTCTCTGCAAGTTAAATAATATATCACCTCACACTCATGGAAGGCTTAACAAAAATATTTTTTTTATTTTGTAAAACCAAAATCGATCCAGGAGTGCAAGAGACACCTCAGATTGGCCAAATTATTGACGAAATTTTCCCTTGATTACCAAACTATTGTAATAATGCCTCTAATTAAGGCTAAATAATCAACTGTATTATAAAGAGTTGTAGACGTTATGGTACAACTATTTATGGAACGTGTGACAGTAAATAAAAAAATAAAAAGTGTGGTTAATTTTTGGAATACCTCGATACTCAGGATTACAAAAATGTCAATAAGATTTTCAACCTTGTAGCAAATTGAATTCATGAAATCGCAGCATAGCCCTTGAACTTAAACATCTTTGCCTAATTCATGAAATGTTGCAAAGATTCACTCCGCACTGTACCCTGCCTTAGGAAAACCGGGAGGAAACCTCGTTAAAACCACCCCCGCGATTGCCTGAGCCACTACGTGTGACTCGCTCATATACCTGATGGTCGTTAGGCGGACTCGATCCGGTGAGCGGTAAATCGAAGCAGGATTAGTAAGCGCACACGCAATTTTGCTTAGAACGATTTCAGTTGAAAGCTTTTCTGCCCAATCTTAGGAAGTCGTCAAAAAAGCACAAAATATCGTATATATTTCATTAAACATTCCTACAAAAATCTAGAACGAACTATAAAAAAGGAGTCATCCTTTTGTTGGCCAGATTGTTCGAGAAATAACAGAACGCTTCTATGTGGAATCTCAAAGATTTTTGTTTGTTTGATTGGTGTTTAACGTCGTACGCAAGGGTATATCACTTATATGACGACGGATTGTCCACTTCACACATCCTTATACGGTGGAAAACCAGGAGGAAACCTCGTAACAAAAAAAAAAAAAAAAAAAACCCACGCCCGCGATTGCCGGAGCCACAACATGTTACTCTCTCATATACCAGATGGTCGACAGGCGGACTCGATCTGGTGAACGGTAAATCGAAGCAGGTTCAGTTTAGGAAGCGCACTCGCTACCACTAAGCCACGACAGCGGTCCGGTAACAAAAATATTGTGCGCTCAAAATTAAACAAAACGCAAATAATGCATTTCTTCAAGCTGTTGTATATAAATTAGGCAACTGGTTCTTGTGATCCTCTTTAATGAATGATAACCAGAGTTACGATCAGATTATGAAAATGGAAATAATGTATTGTATTACACACAAAAAGTTTTACTTATTTATAGAATATGGTTTTTGGGTGGTCTTCCCCTTTAACTAAAGCTAACAAGTTGACAGTTGATTGTTATAAATATTCAAATTAAAGATAATGGTGGCTCTAATTTATATACTAAAAGTTTGAAATGGAACGGTGAGAAATTAAATGAGTTAAATACAATAATCATCCGGCATGAAGTTTAGATGTGAAACTTGTAATTGACTTTGTTGATGAACTAACATCTTCATCATTATTCAAAATGAAACATGTATCTGACCCAAAAAGACCGAGCAAAATTTTCGCGACAGTAGCTAGATCAGGAATGGTTTAAGTTCAAGGTAGAAACATTTTGACGAATTTTTCATAAATCATATAATGCATATTACAAAACCCTCATATACCAATGTTAACAGTTAATTTAAAAAAATATTTTTAAACTGTTTTAACCTAGTTATAGGCACCGAAATGTTTTTGAAATTGATTTACTGAAAACGGACAAAAAACGGTTGATTTACTTGCAAGGAAAAAACGTCAAGACGAATTTCGCAATTATTTGCAATTACCTAAGCACGCTTTCGATATTTTACAGTCTGATATAGTATTTACTGGTCCTACTGGACAAAAAGTCAATATTAAAAATGAATACCAATTTGACTAGGTATGAATATTTATTCACAACCAATCACAAGTAATCACAATGAATTTTTTAATATACATACATGTTCGGAGTTTGTATATTCGCAGTTTGGATATCCGCATTTTGTTTGCATACTAAATGATTTGTATCCGCAATTAATGATTTTGTATGCATATCAAATGAGATTTACACAGGTATTAATTGATCAACTTTTCGCTTGGTTTTCATCCATTTTACTAGCAGACCACATTGACTTACGTCATAATGTTTGCCTCCATTCGTAAACTCCTACTGCCCTTGGACCGGCTTATTCCATTGGCCAGTGAATTTAGGATTATTTGCCCTTAGTCGACCCAGATAACACGGTAGCAGTGAGTACTATGCCAAGGTTAATATACCCATGTCTAAACCTTTGCTCGGTTTGCCCTTCTCGTGATTCGAGAAATGGGTTAGAAAGTCGTTGTTCTCTATATCATAATGGAGGGAATACGCTCCTTTCCGGCAGAGATATATTGAATACACCATCAACATCTTCTCGAGCCAAGGTTGAGACATGGATGTATTAACCTTAGCAAACCTCCATTGTGTTATCTGAGTCCACTTAGGGCACAAAATCTTGCCCCATCTCGGGGTTCCCCCTAATTCCACCGGCTAATAGAATAAGCCGATTCAACTACAGTAGTAGTAACCGCCGAGGCAAACAATTGACAATTGAAGGAAAGCAGTGTTCGAAATCAATGGGCGATGGGCGTCGTTGATAGGCTGGGGTCCCACGATTTTGGGTGTATGTTGCCAATGGAAATCCAGCATATGAGGCTAGGCCAGAATACAACAAGCAGCGATATGTCGCATCGTAGTTCTATAGCAGCCTGTATATAAGGATACCGTGTGTTCGGAAAATGCCTTTTGAGAGCTGAATAACAAATCCACTGTAACAGATTGGAACGATACTAATCTCGGCTTGAGTGGTTTTAATATTTTGTGTGATAAACTAAACCCTGTCAAACCCTATTTTAATTTTACAAGGTTAAGACACCCATGTAATGGTTCTCGAAGATATGACCTGTTTCCTCGAATTACGACCAAAACCCGGGGTCCGTTTTGCAACTCACAAAGATTGATAGTGCCCGAAATATATATTTTTTTTCTCTACTTCAGGGTATTTCATTTGTATGTCATTTTCACACGGTTCCTTGTACTTAAGTACCTTGGAAAACCGAGAGAAAACCCTCCTCAAAACACCGGGATTGCCGCATCCACAAGGGCGCGCGGCTGTGGCTTAGTGGTAGTGTGTGCGCTTACTAAACTTAACCTGCTTCGATGTACCGTTCCAATGACCGCCTTTCGACAATCATATATATGAGCAAGTCACATGTTGTGGCTCCGGCGATCGCGTGGGTGGTTTTTACGAGGTTTCCTCCGGGTTTCCCCCCATATTAAGGTTAGGTGCAGTGTAAAGTAACAATCCGTAGTCATATTAATGTAATACCACTGAGTACGACGATAAACCCAACCAAACAAAAAAGCGGGAGCCACACTATGTGGCTAACTCATATACCTGTAGGCGATAGACATATTCAGGATTTATAAAACGTTGTAAAATGAATCATCCTCGAGTGACAATTAAAGTCAGCTTGATTACTTTCCCACAAACTGCCGCCTGAGGTCACATTTGACAAAATGAGGGAGACTTTTCCCGCGTTTTTACATTTATTGAAAAACGAATATTGTCTTTTTTGTTTTCATTTTTCTTGATACGGAAATATAAGAGAATAAAAATGGTATGTTACAACTTGATGAAAGCATGTCAATACACGTGCGCGTATGCCCTCCGTGAGCGTTCACAACAGTACTGCTACGCAATGTCTCCTCATGGATTGAATGATGGTCTGAAGACAGCTCGGGGGATGCGTCGCCATAATTGAACCAACATGGCCCCAAGTTCCTACAAATTCTGTCGAGGGTTCATTTACTAGACGGAGTCTTCTGCCAATCACATCCCATACATGTTCTATGGGATTATGATCGGGAGGGCCACTCCATGAAAATTCCACGTTAAATTGGCCGTATGAGGTCTGACATTATCGTTTTGGAATGTCACACGACCTCTTAAAAATTCATTGCTAGTGGACGTTGCAGTGAGAAACCGATTACTCAAATGACGTAAGACGATTTGTCGGTCTTCTGCATGCATCGTCACACGTGGTCTACCCGAACGAGGTCGGTCTGCTGAGGTACCAGTTTGTTGGAGACGTGTCCGAAGATCTTGGGTATTCAGCATGCCAATGGCACCTTCCCGTTGAATGTTTGAAAGTCGTGGCATTGCAAATCAACAAGTATTTTACTGTAGGAACTTGTTTTCCGGAGATGCCACTCCACTGTGCTAACGTGGACTCAATAACACGTGTCTCATAACTAAAATAACACGGAAACATGCTTTATCATTGTTGTATGCTCGCACGAACTGCACGCTTATGCACGGCGGGGATGCTTTGTGTCATGATGGATGAAAATCATGATGTCTTTGACAACGCATTTACCTCTAATAATAATAAAAATATATCTTGTATTAAGTTTCAAGAAAATATTGAGAAATTATGTTTCAGACGGCCCATAGCCGTGGTTTAGTATTTACCATGTCTGCATTTTAATCAAACTTGACCTGTCATCTTCATGTATAGGAATGAGTAGTCAGATTTTGTGATTATGACAGACGATGGGGTATTTTTTACGAGATTTCCTCTTGGTTTTCCATCGTTTTCTCCCAATATCTGTGTCACGCTTTGTTTTTTGTTTTGTTTTTGTTTTTTGGGGGGAGGGGTTATTAGCTGCGACTGTTTGTTTGTTTGTTTGATTGGTGGTTAACGTCGTGCTCAAGGGTATTTCACTTATATGACGATGTATTGTCCACCTCACACTGTACAAAGCCTTATTACGGTGGAAAACCGGAAGGAAACCTCGAAAAAAAAACCTGCAATTGCCGGAGCCACAACATGCGACTCGCTGATATACCTGAAGGTCGAAAGGGTCGAACCCGTGAACGGTAAATCGGAGCGTGTTCAGTTCAGGAAGCGCACTTGCTACCACTGAGCCACGGACATGGCCTTAGCTGCTACCGAGCCGCTTTATCACTCTGTCTGTCTGTCCGTCTGTCTGTCTGTCTGTCTGGGTGGGTGGATCCGTCGGTGGATGGGTGGGTGGGTGGTTGGGTCGGTCGGTCGGTCGGTCGTCGGTCCGTCCAACTTTCCCTCCTGACGAAGTGAACAGGATAGAACCCAAACCGCTCAAGATAGAGAGTTCAAATGTGGAATGCAACTTAATATGATGCTAAACTAAACTCCTATTGAAAATGGGATCATTCCGAACAAATTTCAGGTTTCGGTGGCAACAAATATGTCCAGTAAAGGAGAGCTTAACGTCGCAGCTATAGCGGTTCTACGCTTTTTTTTTTTTTGCAGTA
Organism: Mopalia muscosa; assembly: GCA_031763545.1. NCBI lineage: Eukaryota > Metazoa > Mollusca > Polyplacophora > Chitonida > Mopaliidae > Mopalia > Mopalia muscosa. Next base: position 13,360 of record JARFOD010081493.1, on the reverse strand, counting down.
ATTCGTCAATTGAAAAATAGGTAAGCGGTCTACTGGTGAGCGTGTCGGTCTACTCATCTTAGTTCGATGGTTCGAATGGATCTATTGCCTACGAATGAGTCCTGTAATGTAGCTCCAGCAATCGCAGGGGTGGGTTTTACGAGTTTTTATCTCAGTTTTCAAAAGTATTTAAGCGAAAAAAATAGGGGATATTACACAGAAAAGTTTCAACCCGTCGTTTGCACTGGGCTGACATGTCCAAATACAACGTTAAACACTAATGACTCTGTGATCAATCATTGAAAACAACAGTCCACATGGTTGCAACCAAAGCACAGATATTGCCTTTGATTCCATAGAGGTGTTTTCCTCTTTCAATTGACTGCTGATGAAATGTGTAATGTGACGTAATGTCTGCAATTTGTTGGTCATAAAAACTATACACTTGATATCCTATATAAATCTGTAGTGAGCCTCAAACGTTCAATTCAATTACTGTCTTATTTAAAGTAGTTCAAATTGACATGTTTTTTCTGTGGAGAACGAGGAAAAATGTGTGTTAAGATTTGTTAACAACTTCGTTATTGTTTAGACCGTTACCTGTTTATTTGTCAACATGACTGCTGTAAGCGGCTGAGGGCAGTTTTTACGAAACCAGCCACAGTTTTCGAGGACATTTATCTGCTCTCACTATCGATTGTTGTTTATTGTGGTGTTTGGTTTTCCTAATGCATTTGCTTTTTCTTGTCAAAAAAACAGTCACTAAAAGGGTAACAACCATGAGTACAAGGCAAAACCCATAACGAAACCGATGAAATCCTGCGAGTCAGTACCCAGACAAGTTTCCTGTTTAAAAGGGTTATAATGTTTTGTTTTCGTTAAAATGATGATTCTGTCATAAGGGGAAGAGAATTGTTTAATGCAGGCATGTGTCACAGTTAGAATGTGGTGAAGCAGTATAACAGAAAAAGGTTGACAGGATTGATTTTTCCACCGACCCTCCAGTCATAAGCAAAAGTAATGGAACTGAACTTGACAGATCTATATGCCGTTGTTTCGGGTCTTTCTGTCTGGTTTCAGTGATTTGTTTCGCTTTTTTATCACTTTTATTTAGTTATCAATGTATTGATGGTTTGAAACCTGCCAAGCCAATGCTTTAAATCAGCCCATACATGATTTATTTTGAGATACCATAAATGAAGAAGAACTGGATGTCGTAAATGCACCTATTGATTTTGAGAATGTTTCTTTTCTAAACACTCAATGGATACTTGCCACAGGGTTGACAATTCAACTGCAATTGGCATTCTGACTAGAGAGCAAGTGTATGACCAGAGCGAAGTTCTACAGTCTTTAGGCCTATACTTAGAACTACTTATCAACGGTATTGTTTCTGACAGAAAGAACCATCAATATAATTTGAATTCGTAGTTTGTTCTATCTCTTTCAGTGCAATGTCCTAATGTAAGTAGAATACACATAACTGGATATTCGGCAAATTTAGCTTATACGATTCTTTGACATTTTTTAAACTAACATTATGGACATTTTTTCTCATCAAACCCTTGTACAACTTTGTGTACATGGCGTATCCAGTATCGAATCTTTGTTTGACTTTCCCTTCAACTGAATTGGGTCGCACTTTGCCTTCATCTCATGAATTGACCGAAACAACAAGTTTAAGGGAAGATGTCATTCTGTTGAGTGCTTTAAAAGACTTGTGCCGGTAAAATTAAAAACATCAGTAGCAATATCAAAGTCCCCAGTCTATAACATATGAGCAATTATAAGGAAACAAACGAAATCTGTGCATACTATTTCTAGATTATTTTATTTATTTCCAATTTACTCAGATTAAACAATGACACGGTATTCTAGAACGTCATTAGATTTCCATTTCATTATTATACTTGATTTTTGTTTGATTCCAATAAATTGCTAGCCACTGAACACAAAAATGAGTCAAACTTGGAACCACTAAAGCATTGCGTTTTTAACCATTATTCGTTTCCAACTTCCGTTAACTTATTTGACTGTACGTCTATTTATATACTTTTTCAACAATTCTACCCCAAACTCTTGTTACAGATGAGTTTCAGAAGTCTTCAAACTGACCGGCATGTTTGGTAACATTTTTCGGGTCTCCCGTTTACTACACGAGCTGAACGTATAAAGGTATGGGTTAATGGCTGGATTTAAGGGTAAAATCGCCGTCGTTAGAATTGTAGCCATCTCTCTTGTTAGTGGAGCAACCGTTAAACTAATAACATAAGCGAGAATAACAGGAATCCACGACACTATATTCGTGACCAAAACAATAGACAATCTTTTGGCCACAACAAGGTCGCTTCGATCCGTGCGACCAACGGTTAGCTGAGATTCTCTGACTTGACAGTATATAATGCCGTACAAGGTTATTATGGTCAGTAGGCATACTGTGTTTAGACAAACAAATACTGCCAATGTGTATTCCCAACCTTCTGTCTTTGGATCTGTGAAATTCAGAGGTATGCAAATTGAATTTTTACCATAGAAGTTACCGAATGAGAATGGGAAGGCGAGTGGAATGACGGAAAGTAAAACAGAGAACAACCAAAGGAATACCACGATGACCCATGCGGAGCGAATTGTTTTGACCGAAAGAAAAAATGGAAACTTAACAGTGACAAACCTGTCCAATGCTAAAGCTACCAGAGTAAACATAGACATTTGACAAGAGATCGTAGTTAATATTCCAAGAAGTTTACAAACGCCACCAGATCGCCACTCAATGTCATGTAGAATGTAATCACCTCGGTAATAAAGATCGGTAGATGCCAAAATGACTAGGCATATACCCATGAGCAAATCCGAGAAACTCAGACTAACTACGTAAACAGACGGTCGGTTGCTAAAGCCAGAATATATCCTCCAGAAAATAACAACTGTATTCCCGAGTATACAGGCTACGCCAAGGAACCACACGATAGCCCGAAGGATAGGTGTGGAGAGCAAATCATTACAAGAGGAGAATACATTAGAATCAGGGTAACAATCACCTACTTTTGCACGAGCTATGCAACAGAACCTGTAAGAATCGGTCAATAAAACTTTTGACTCAAATTCTTCTATCACTTCTTTATCAGTTGACTCCAGTTTATTACCACTGATATTGATGGTATTGATCGGGTTTGCAAGTCTAAGAAATCCCCTCTCTATGACATTTATCCCATTGTTAGATAAATCTAGAATTTCCAAGTTCGGCAGACCAGCAAATGCTTCTGTTTTAACAGTGTGAATTCCGATTCCACTTATATTCAAAATATTTAAAGAGTTAAGCCCTGTAAAAGCATTTCCAGGCAGGATAGATATGGGATTGCCTTCTATTAAAAGTTCCTTCAAGGAAACCAGACCAGTAAACATGTTTGCGTACAGTTTGTCAATTTGATTACCACGAAGGTCGAGGACTCGAAGGTTAGTTTGATAAAGAAATGTATTCGTTGGGATAATAGATATTCTATTGTAAGCCAGTCGGAGAACATGTAGATAAGAATACACTTCGAATGAATCCTCTTTTAAAGTAATTAGATTATTTTGTAATAGCATAGTGCGCATGCGTATTGTCATATTTCCAGGCAACCTATGTAAATGTCTATGCTGGCAGTCAATTGTGTAACCCTTACACGTACACATGGGCGGACATTTAAATTCATACACATCACAAAATTTTTCGTCAGTCCAGTCGTTTTTACACTGAATTGTTCCGTCGCACACGTGGTTGTAAGGGATACATTGAGAAGATCCTTTACAAACCAAATGTCCAGGACAAAATAGGCGTTGACAGTTTTGTTCGTCGGCTCCATGGGGGCAATCTACTTCTCCGTCACACACACGGTACCAGGGAATACAATACGACATTGGACATTTAAACATATGTGGACACTCAAAGTTTTTACAATTTTGTAAGTGTGATCCATCGCGACAATAGAGTAAGTCACCAAGTTCATTCTTTTCATAAACACACACGTTCGCCCGGTTGAAGCATTTTTTCCTATCTCTATGGCAACGTCTTTCTAATGTAGCATTAGGACACATGGCTCCATAATTGTCCCTTTTAACCCACTTATCTGGTTGTTTTAAGTAATAAGTTAGACGGAAATTATCTTCAGAATGCTCATCTTCTTCACTACCGTCTCTACAGTCTGGCACAAGATCTGTTACTCTGGAAGATGGAAGACAATCCCCACCAGGACAAACAAATCCCTTACATTCGTCGACTCCCCAATCACAGTCTATCTCGTCACTGCCGTCTAAGCAGTGCCTCTTAAAATCGCATCTGTTAATTTTTGGAATACACTGCTGGTTCTGGCAGCGAAATTCTTCCTTTGAACATTCTCTGTGTTGGCAATTAGATTCGTCGCTCGAATCTATGCAATCTGGCCAAAAATCACACCTTAGAGACACTGATATTGTTGACAAGTCTCTGCAACGAAATAAAAAGTTATCCCCCATCAATGCTGAGCTACAAGTCGCCTCGTCTTCACCACTTTGACAGTTTTTCTGACCGTCACAAACATTAGAGTCATGTATACATGAACCGTCCTTACAGGTAAAATAATGTGAGCTACTACAGTTTACTGTAACCTGTACAGGCGTCATTTCACACAAAACGAACCCAGTTCGTCCTTCATCAAGAACACAGTCCACAGGAGTGTACCCTGCCTTAACCTGTAGAAGAGTGTTTACAGAAGTACACCCAATGTTGCCTTCAGCTGTACGAATCCAAATATTTCCAACGCCTGGTTTCAGTCCCCATAGCGTGAGATAGTATAGTAAAGTGCCCGGCTTAAATCCATCGATCCACGCAAGTTTCCCCCCAAAGCTATCACATGCTGGTTGAGCTTTTGATTTGGGTGTGTGGGCAAGTAGGGTAATGTCTTCGGAATACAACAAATAACAGTTCTCACGAATCATTGTCCAATTTTCAGGGCACTTTAATACTGTTGAATTAAGTTCTATTGTCGGTAAGTTAGTTACATTCAGCGTCTCATTGCCATGGTAAATGTTGTCAATATCACTAACTGTACGGTTCTCCCACATGTCCGCTGAAGGCACTGATACACTTTCTGACACCATATCCCTCTTTTTACAAATGTATGACGGGTTTTGGAACAGTTTGCTGCAATCAATCTTTATCCAATTAGTAGAGAAGTAGACGTTTCCGATCACCATTGCTACGCATCGTCTTATTATGTATGCAACGGGTTCTGATAATCTTCTGTCTAAGGGCAATCTGGGGGTATAGGGTAAGATATTATGGTCATTGTTCCACGATTTATACCAGTCCGTAACAGTCAATGGGTTGCCATCTGTCCATCTATAATGACTTGGCTGAAATATAAACACCAAACAGTGGAAGTTAAATTCCGAACAGATGCAAGCGATAGACGAATCGAAGGTTATACTCTCAAATAAAATTCCTACAAAAAAACTGACTTAAATGTCCCAAAGCATTATTGTAAACTTATTTCCATCTGATGAAACAGGTCTTAAAAACATGTTTCCATCAAAAGAAACGTTGTTTGTTTTATATGAAGAATGTACAAGAAATCTTTATAATTGGACAGACTTAGCTGGATTCATTACCAAAAATGACCACAACACGCTAACAACTTAGCAGGTTTTCCCTTTATTTTGTCTTTATTGTCATGGTAACGAACAAATAGTATAGAGCCTGGTGGCGGAAACCAGATCGCTTGAGTTATTATTACATGTTATACAATATAATTGCTTTAAAAGGTGTTAAAAGTATCAAGGTAAAGCCGTTCGCACACAAGCAAAGAAAGCAATTATTTGTCGTCGACTTATTGCAAGACATTTTTTGCTAAGCCACACACGGAGGGATTCTCCTTCTGCAAACGGTTCCAAAATCAGCTCAGATTTGTTTCACGTGACTTACTTGATCAAATTTTGTTTGAAATGGCCTTGATTAAAAATGGCATGTTTATTGTAGCTTGGATTTTGATCATTCTATATGCCACAGACGACGGGACGAGATTTTAACGGTAATCAATACGGGTTTACTGTAAACCGCGTGGCACTATCTCGGGGCTTCCTCCCGGTTTTCCACCGTAATAAGGCTGTGTACAGTGTGTTTTGGACAATCCGTCGTCATATAAGTGAGATACCCTTAAGTACGACGTTAAACACCAATCAAACAAACAAACAATTAATTGCCGACGAAGAATCACTGTGGGGCTGAGGCTTAACTCCTGCAGTGTAAAACAAAACATTAGTTCAGCTGTTCCAACTCAATCACTTCACTCACACAAAGTGTGCCTCAAAAGTTCGAGAGGTCAATAACAAAAATTCCATTATCCATAAGCAAACTTGTGATGTTGTGATGTATTTTCAGTTTATACCCCAGGTTCAACTTTTTTTTATCTCGCAATTCTTTTATTATAATACCAAACTCAATGTTATAACCGTACAAAACGGTTATATAGCTTCAATATCAAGATATGTTGTCTTAAAAAATATTAGCTTTATTTCATATAAATAATGGAACTGCCACTTGCGCAGAAGGAGAAAAAATGATGAGAAAAAAAGTTATCTAGGTGTCATGGAAGCATCGACCATTTATTTTCCCCAGACGAATGAGTTACGGTATTCTCTTTCCGGACAAGATCTGTGCTGAAAGTTGAATAATGTCGTGGTATGTTTCCTGCGGATTACCGTTGTGGTGCGATTTTAATCCGTTTATCCATGAATTGTTTTCATAAAGATCCACTACAGTACTAATTACAAATCTGTATCATTAATGGTTCTTTACTTTAAAACGCTAATATACTTTATTTCGACCTGCTACGGTATATACATTTTGTTGCGATGAGTTATGACATCAAATATTTTCATTAAATATAAAGAGATACGCCCTAGATTAATCACTATTAATGCATTATTAAATTAAATGCGGAAAGTGAATATTGTTACTGGGCAATTGAGGACACAAATAGGACTTTGATCTACGTGAATTTCTCCCGATAATGACAAAATAAATTGTCAAAAGGACTAGTAAATAATAAAGTTCTCCTAGTGTCCCTACCTGTCTATTATCTTGTGGAGTACTCCCCACTTTGTGTGTTCAAATAAAGTACTTTGACGTTAATATTTCTTTCGCTGTTCTTATTGCCATCTTACCTCAAATTGTGTTTTAATATCATATGATCATATACCTCCCATGGAATTAAAATCCCACCAATATAAATCATTTGGCCATTGCAAGCTTCGTGATCAAATGCCAAGCTAAGATTATTGCAGCCACTTCCAGTGGACCTTCCCTTGTGACATGTATCTTCCAATTATATATCCACATGTTACAAAATTTTAATGCAACATAATACAAAATCTGATCATGCGATACGTTCTCTATAATTATATTCCATGAACTAGGAGATGAGATATTATCGTACTTATTCAACTTTTGTATACTTTAGAGACATTATTGTATTGTTTTGTTCTACCGCTACAATTTTCCAGTTATATAATCAACCGGTGAAAATCGAACACACTCACCTCTGTGATGTCATGTAGACCTATAAATAAAACACCGAGGGGCGTCGTAAAAAAGCGGTCATTCCAATGACTAGCAAGAGATTTCTTGATGAATTCCAGTTCTCCCATTGTGATTATTGATAACAAATGTCCCCCATTCTGCTTACAATCGGCCTCAGCAGTTTTCCAAGATATTTTCCCCGATGGACGCTTAAATTCATAGCAATATTTTTTGAACGGCAAGAGACCTTTGTTGCATCCAGTTAAATCGAAGTTTGTTGGCATGGAATCCTTCCGGGAATCGAAATATTTCTTTGCGAACCTTACTTTGAACGATTGAGTTGCATTGCTGTTAGAAATAACCATATAGCTGTTTGGTTCCATTGTGCGATAGCGGAGCAGTCTGCCGCTGTTGAAGTTTACACAATAAAACCTTGTTTCCATCTTTGTGTTGCGGCCGTGGATTTGTTCAAGGATATTTAGATAACACGACTTATCAGCGTGGCCGACAGATGGAGTCATGAAAATAATTTGCAAGGCCCAAAAATGAGGCGTCTTGTCCTGCAAATCGTTTAATATCCAAGTGCACTTTGAAGCTGTGTGGACGATGAAGCCACAGGGAGCTGTTGGCCACATGCGTTGATTTAAACAAGTTGGGACTTTCGAACATAAATGGGATGCTACGCTTCCAACCATGAGGCGAGCCACACGTTGTGACCAGTTTGTGCCATTAGTCCCTTTTAAGGTGTAGTTAGAGTTAACGGATCTGGTACATTCCCAGTTTGCTAAATATTTTGACCGATCCCTAGGAAGACGATTGTTATTTACAGAAGATGATATAAAAGACCACCTTTGGCACAGTGCAGATGAAGAGTCTTGAGGGAAAACCCGCAGATTAAGTTGGGGCTCTTTTTCTGTCAGTGGATGGAAATATACCAGTAAACAACCCCGGTCACTCTTTGTATAGTTGATGTTGTAACTGAAGGGTGAAGACTGTGAAATTTGTAAGTCTTGTCGAGGCAAAAATTCGGATACAACCTCTGACTGATCAATTTTTGCCTTAGTTATGTGTTGAACTGAGCAAGTAGTAGGCCAAGGATCAAGTTCATATGCGTGTCGAATTCTACCAGCCGTATTAGTGTACCCATACAAAAATATAAAAACTGTGGATGCGGATGTTACAAAATTGTTAAATAAATCATAAAGCCTGTTGTCCGTTGTGTCACATACGGGTCCTATTGTTTGGTTTGGAGAGAAACCACCATCGTATATAACTACACCCGCTGATGAACAGTTCTGATCGTTTGGCTGTCCTTGGAACAATCCCAGATCTCTCAAATCAAATGCTATTGTTTTACCATGGCGTGCGACCAAGGCATGATACACACAGCATCTGTAGATTCGACTTGGATTGTGAATATAAGTGTAATCACCAACATCCAAATAGCGAAACACAATGTCACTTGTTAAGAAAAAATTAAACACTTCATACGTTAGATTTATGTGATTAAGCCATTGGGCATGCTGTACTGTAATCAATAACACCAGATGGAATCCAGATGAGGTTCTGATAATACCGTCATCTTGCCCACCGGTCAGTGTATAGTCATACTTGTCGACCATTTTTGTATTTGGGCCGTCATAAAACACTAGTTTAACAGTTGTGTTCAGTTGATTATCTGGAACAAAAGCTGACACACGAATTCGGAAACCAGCATTGGTTTGTAGGTGCCAGATAAATGTAACATCAGATTCATCCGTAGCTAGCCAAGACTTGGGTAGTTGTAATATCCCGGACTGTTGCCCTGTGAAGAGTATGTGTTCTGGGCCCCGTGTTGTGTCCTGGTGTCTGTTAAACACCTGGTAAAAATCTAACGTTAAATAGCCTTTGTTATCTTCTGAGTCCGTAATAAATGTCACCCGAGCCATTTTCCCGTTACTTACAGAAAAACTCCAAGGATTTCTTTTACCACAAAACGTCCCAATGTGATCAGTGCCATTGTCTCGAACTACTTCCACAGTAAGTCTATCTTTCCCGCAGTGTCGAAAATACTCAAGGGAAAATCGGCGGACTGCTATCTTTAACTCGCCATCTTCTGGTATCGGGATATCCCATGAACAGTTGGCGTTCGACGGAATGCGTGTCCTGTCACCCATATAATCCGTGGATATGGTTCCTCTAAATAAACCCCCAGCTCTCATAGACTTGCACAATGCCTCATGTGGTACATCAGTTACAGTATACATTAGTGAAAACCCGCGAGAGCTGACTGAATGGTCTGCTTTAAATTCCACCTCTATTTCGTACGACACAAAATCCCACACAATAGGCTCTTGGGTTTGATTTGTGAACGACCCACACACTGTTGGAGGAAGATTCAAGGAGTTTCCTCCAAACAGTCGAGACACTTTGAAATAATCATTTTTGCAGGCGGGTGAGTCCTCTATATCATAATCAGTCATATTTAGAAGAAAGACCATAGGTGTTGCAGCAAATATATGCCATCGTATTTTGTGTTCATTCGGGTAGTTCTGTGGATAGTTTGGACTAACGATTGTTCCTGATCGGTTAAGAAGCTCTATCTTAGTCTCTTCTAAATCTGCATTTGAAATGTCAAAGGCAGCCAGTAAGAACGTGATCAACACAGTCGATTTAAGTCGGTTCACTCCCTTGGCGAGAACCCTCCCATGACCCGCCATAGCTGTGAAACAAGAAATTCACAACACTTATTATGTATGGTGACAAATAACACAGATCAGGAAAATAAAGACTAATCACCCTTGCGAAAACATGCAAATAAACATTTGGTGTCAGTCTTGCAGTACTGTGGTATAATGCCAAAAAAACGTTTGTATTACTTGTCGAATTTTCAGCGAACCCTGCAAGTGTCAGTATTTTAGAAGAAAACAGAATACACTTACCATTTCAATAGTGAAGAAATACGGTGACACGAGGGTTTAATGAACGACTGGTAGTTGAAAAAACATGATTAACGATCTGACCAACTGAACTGATCAGCGAGAAGATAAATTTATCAAACATTAATGTTTTTATTCCCTGATTATTTTCCTTATCTCTGTACCTATTTATCGAATAATCCAAATTGATAATTAAGTTTATAGATACCAAAGTGAATCCTGTATGCTAATTAAATCTACTAGTAATAATTGGTTGAAAACAAAATGACGCTGAACAAATAGTTATTTGTTGAATGCTATCGATTAGTTCTTAAATGGGATTATATGTGCAACTTTTATATTGACTATGATTTATAATAATTACATTACTCTCCTGCATCATCATTTATTTAAGAATAGAACGGATTTCACAAAGTGCTATGTTATATAACTTAAATTGAAAGCCACGAATAGTGAGTTGTTTCGAAGGTTGCATTGAGAGTGCTGTCAGAGCACGAGGCTCCAATAATAATACTTACCAGAGTCTTCGAGTGGATTCAATGCTAGTAAAAACAGTCTACTGCATCGGAGCCGAAATGAGAATGTGTAACAAACAAACTTGGTGTGCTCTTATGCGTAAATACCAATACCGGTACATCATAAATCTGCAGTAAGTTGATTTCAGTAGGGCACATGCGTCCGGCAGATCTAACCATCGATATTTTGTGAAGCGTAAACATGCTGATCTCCATCTCCCCTTAATGAACATCCCACGTAAACTGAGCGCGGACTACTGTTCCATTGCGGTGACGTTTAATTGTTCGGATCCGAAACTCGCCTCCAGGTACAGTAATCGATCATGAAACGCCTTCAATATAAAGGTAACCGCAATCCACACTTTCGTGTCTCTAAATATTTTTTTATAGAAAACCTGACCTGTATCTGTTCCATACCATGACGATGAATTCCATGAGACACTCCGTGAGATCAGTTTATAGGTCAGGAAATACAACTAACAACTGGAACTATGACGTCATACAGCGACAAAGAGCGCAATTCTTTAAAATACCAGTCTGCTAATTGGTTAAATCTTAACGCAAAGAAATTATCTTGTGTACATGTATATACGTTTTTACTTACAAGTCGCTAGTCAGCTTTGTTTATAAAAGATTGTCTCTAACATTTAATATAGATCAAGGGTCATTAAACCCACCTCTTGATAGACTTGTAGTTATAAAACATAGAACCTGGAGCTTCACAGCGAAACTGTTTCTTGGGATCATATTGTATTATACTCAAAACTTTTTTTTTTTTAATAAATTAGTATATAAACATCGTCTTATTTGTTTGATATTAAATAAATCGATAACGATGTGAGAATCAAGCTGGTAAACATACATGTGTTCTTCATCAAAAACTTCCAATACAGAGCCTGATGCAGGTTCGTTTCAATTAGTTCATGGGGATGGGCGCTGCAGTTCGGGCACCTAAAGCCCTAACCCCCAAACTGTTTTTGTTTTTAAGTGAGGTATATCTTGTCCCCTTCCCAGATTTGCCGACAAACAATGCATATTTATTCGCAATTGCTCAAGACTTAAGAAAACAATTAGCAAACGTGAAACAAAAACTGTTTATTCTCTCCTTTTACAACGATCACCACTTCAGCCGAATGATGGGACCTTCAGGTCACCCTCTGCACTGGCCTATGATTTGCTTGAATAGTAAATGATGGATGTCCAAACTTTTGACCTTGATCAGGCCCTGAAATATGCCATTGATAGAAGTAACACTACTGTATGTACCTATGCCTTCTCCATATGGACTGACCCGCTCCTCTATTCCTGTAATTGTGATGTGTTAAATTGGTGGTGATTCTTAACCAGTATGTAACACGGTAAAACAACGCTAATTAAGTTTGATCGTAGACCAAGAGATTTTTCCTTGTTTTACAGTTTAGTTGAGGTCACAGAGATAACTTCCTGTCAGTCCTTTGATTGGTGTCACACAAACCCAGCTTTTCAAAAACAATGTTAGTTTACATTAGCGCTCCAAGTGCCTCGGGCCATGGTATCAATATACACTGAGCGCCGGAAACATTTATTTCGGCTACGTTATGAGCCATCGAACCGTCTCCGTGCTATATTTGTAATAACGGTTTGATATACATTTAGGTTTGTATTTCAGCTGGAAATGTGATTTTTAGTTTAGCTCCAGGCTCTTTCACAAGGATTCCTGTCATTGTTCTGGCTTACTTAAGTGTGACGAAAAAACGAGGAGGACGTTTCGTAAAAACGAGGAGGAGGTTTCGTAAAAACGAGGAAGAGGTCTCCTAAAAACGAGGAGGAGGTCTCGTAAAAACGAGGAGGAGGTCTGGTAAAAACCATCCATGGCGATTATCGGGGCATACAGAAACTCCTCCATGTACATGAGGTCTATTTGGAATCGAATTATTAAAATGTCGTCTCTCACAAGAATTCCTGAAAATCAGAGGAGTATTCAAAATCAGGTAACAGACGGAAATCAAAAGTTGACCAGGCAAACAAGACAAAATAATCACTACCATGTATGTTTGGGGTCTCAAAACCAAAAGAAACCTTGTTGTATCCTGTATATAGCTACACTATTTGAAATGCTTTAGCTGTGTTCTATGAGGTTTCTGATAAATGATTTGTATTTATAGTTATTTATTTTTCAAATAATAGTGATAGTAATTTATTAAAACCTTTCTAGTAGATAAATAAATGCGTTCATGAGAAGACCTTCTTTACAGATTAAACAGTGATAGTTCAGTGATAAGTCTGAACTTTATTTGATGTTACTGCTGACAGGTTCTCGTCTCCCAATGGACTTTATTTGATGTTACTGCTCACAGATTCTCGTCTCCCAATGGACTTTATTTGATGTTACTGCTCACAGGTTCTCGTCTCCCAATGGACTTTATTTGATGTTA
>JARFOD010081482.1:0-19501 GCA_031763545.1 Mopalia muscosa | reverse complement strand
CCTTCACCCATTGGGCTGGCACGTCGTCATATAAGTGAAACACCCTTGAGTACAACGTTAAACCCCAATCAAACAAAGAAACAAACCTATGTATTCAAATTTTCATTTTAGCATTGCAATTAATTTGTTATTCAATGACCACCTGTATGGTTGTATGGTTTCTGTCAAACTTAGTGGCATTCATGAACCTGATAAAACGTCGTGTATATTTTAACTCTCTATCTTTTAACATTTATGAATCAATAACAGATATACATACTAGATGATACATTTTTTAAAAATCAAATTGTCTCTAGAAACTCCTGAAAAACTACATTGTGCAGAAAAAAAGTCAATCAAATGTTAACACTTTTATAGTGGCAATAAGCATACATGGACTTGACAATCTCAACAACATGTAAGTTTGAGCCAAAGTGGTACAGCTTTAGTTTTGTTATCTTAAGTCTTCTCTTTTCCCCCTCATACAGTTTCTAGACATCAAAACTTGTCTTGTTTAATATACTGATCGATTTTTTTAATCTGCTGTCCGATATTGCTTGGGAACGAAAGACATCTGTTGCTATCATTGAAATCTCTTTGATATCGCCTATTATCATGTTAACATGATTGTGCAGGGTTCTTGACTGCTGTCTGCCATGAATATTCTTTATTGTGAAGTGAAAAGGGACTTTCATATCAGGGGGAAATAACTCTAACTGCCATAGACTGCTTGCTATACAGGTGTCAGTCATGTGTAAAAATAAATAATTTAAATAATAAACAGTAACTTAAACAAATAAAATCAATGCTACACTTATTCTTTTAAAATGTCTTGAGGAAAATGCAAATAGTATGTTAAAACAGGGATGCTTTTCCTGACATTTAATATAGTGTTCGCATACATATATATCTACATGTAGTTGATGCACTATAGAATAGAAAAAAAGAGCAGCAAATAATAACTATAGCGTGCAGATCTTTATGTGTGCATTAGGTCTGCACGCCATAGTGTCGCTTATTTGTCCTGAATCCTTACCTGTGCAGTAACAGTATATATGATAATGTGGTGTACTGTGCACTTAAAAACTGTCTTTTTAAATACCAAGCTTACAGAGTTAATGTGTAAGAGTTAGTGTGTAAGATTTTGTAAGGAGGTCATGTTAAATGGTGTCACCAGGAAATCCGGCCTCAAGTCCTTATCCACCACGCCTTTAAGCAAACACACTATACTATCAAGGTGTCAGTTAACATGACAATACCTTTTTATCTAAATTTCATCACTTTATATGAATCTTGGCAAAAAGTTTCACATTACATTTCACTTTCTTTTAAATCCACTTAAAATGGCCAGACAAGGATTATTAGTGTTCAGAAAGTTTAAATTATAATATTGAGTGAACTCTCCATTTTGATGTGTCAGACTAATATAATGCAGCCATAAATCCACATTTACAGTAATGAATCATCTGAATGACTTATCCACTCAAATTAGACTGTTATCTAACGAGTGGAATAACCTTTAGTAACATGTCATTTCTCCAATAATAATCAATCACATATATAGACAAGTGAACTAATAAATTGTGCCAAAGTATATTTCCCTGTTGGTTCCACCAATGCAAAAGTATTGGTCTCAGGCTAAAAACATAGTGTCCACATTTTAACTTAAAAGGGATATATAGAAAATAACTATTACTCATAATAGGCTAGAGTAAAAGATGCTTTGATTGTGATAAAAGTTATTTTAATAAAAGAATTAAGACTTTATGTAATTATCTGTAAAAGTTCTGCGCAGCACTATAATCTAAAAGAAGTCGGTTAATCCAATAAATTATCATATGATACCAAGAAAAATAAAAGTGAGCGTTGATAATTTCCTTTTCCTTTTTTGTGAGAGGTTGGAGGGAGCTTGCCGTTTCTCTTGTGTTCTCAGACCTTATGAGCAACAGGAAGGCCGATCTATAAGGGGTGTCATTGTACTGCATCTTGAGATTGTCCCGTGATGCCTTCGTTTGTTGCCAATTGCGACATAAAGGCCTTGTTGAAGTCCTCCCGCCATTGATTTGGGAGGTGAGTAAAATATGGTGTTAACAAAAAAACTTATCCAGAAAAATTATAAACAGTTTATATAAAGCACAAATCATCAAATAAAATCCTATCCGGGAAGTACATGTTAGAATTATTTTTTTTAAATTCATACAAATTGTTTTCAGAATCTGATGACAAAAAAAAGTGAGTGGCCATAGAAGAATAAATAAAAAAGAATTATGTCTGCAGTGTCTCTTTGTGTCACTGATCATTCTGTAAGGCAGATGATTTTGTGTCCTGGGGATGAAAAGGAGGGTAAAGGTCATGCAGAAGCACAGACGGTACCATACCATATCAGTGTTCACCATTGTACACCTCTGTCCAACACAAATAGTGTGATGGTTCTGTTGATATGGTTGAACTAGACTCTCTTTATACCGGGGCTATTTTTACCTGTGTAAGCAAGTAGTGGGTCACAAAACATCATTTGATAAAATGGAGCAATTTGATTGGCCAAGTGAGAAGTGGGTGTGTCATTGGGCGTCCCTTACAAACTAACAATACGCTCTCTTAAGACCAAAACAGTGGTTGTCGTGTGACTACGAAAAATACACATAGTGCCGTGACACTCTTTCATTGTCTTGTCTTCAACCCAAGTATAGAATTTCTTCCTTGGGATAAAATAACTATAGAGCCAGAGAGGACAAGGGTTTAGCTATTTATGAATGTTGTTTGTTTGCTTTGCTAGGCTCTGGTCTGACTCAATACCAATCTGGGCAGCTTATTAGTTCTTTAAGGTCATCTGATGTTTCCTGCCCTCCTATAATATATGTAGAACAGTTTTACCCCATTATTAGCTCTTACTCATATTTGAATCTGTCACGTGCAACTGGCACAACCCAGTGTTAAATAAACAGGCTAGTTTTTTTAAGGATTAATTAAGTGTGTAATTCAGACTGTCTCCTAATGTTTGTGGTTGAAGTGACACCCCTCTTCTAGTACCTCACTTCATTGAAGCTAGATCAGACCACCTTACCAAGGTACACATGTGATCAGATTAGTATATGACTGGGTATAAATCCACCACAATAAGTACAATGTACTCTAGCAACCAGAAATCAGTGTATGACTCTCTTCCTAGTTGTTTTCAGTGTATGTGAGTAATCTTACATTACCACATGTCAGTGGTCTCCCATAGAGCTCCATCAACTGGTAGATATTAACAGTGTAACCCAGAGTTTGAGGCTTCATGTTTGTGCTGTATGATGCACTATAAATAACACTGACCACATGAATCAACTGTAATATCAACGATAATATCCTGCAATTTTGTGGTTAAGAACTTTGTCATACCCATATTTACAGATTTGGGTGTCCCTGGAGTATTAGTCATAACTTTAAATTCTCTGATGTTGTCAGTGTTTAAGTTAAATGTGGCGGAACGTTGTGTTGATGTGCTTGTACTTTTATACATGTACCTGAATTAAGTAAGGCTGCTTCTTCATTCACTTGGATTCTGGCTATAGAAATTGTGGTTGGTTTATAATAGGACATTTTCATTTTCAATTAACTCAAAACAGTGGATGTATTTGTGATAAAACTTGCAGATTCTACATGCACTTCAGTAATTAATGGAACTGATCTGCATCATTTCACAAATTTACCTGCACACCTTGTATCAGGTTTAATTACAACTCTACCTGGATTACATGTACATGTATAGGGAGGGATTCAAGCAACAGGTATTTTATGCCTTAACGATTGGTTTGTGCTTGTCATATTGTGTTATCCATTACCAGTGAACGTTCAAGAACCTATTTGACCACATGTTTATATCTACGAACAGTGTATGATTCCTGCCAAAATAGGCACATCACATCATCAATTGAACAGTCATTGAGCGATACCTGCCTTCCAGCATGCTGTTCGTTATCAATTTCTGGTAGGTATAAATTACTTGTTATGTAATTTTTTAACTGTTTATTTTTTATTTTAATGTACCAAAATGTTAGAAACGTATGTAGCACTTTTATTAAGTCAAAGGGTTTAATTATATTCTGTCTATGTGAACCATACATGTACAATGAATCCGTCAACATTGAGTCGTCATAATGTATTAAATACAGTTATTACAACAAAGGATATCATTGCTGTTGATAATATGTAAAGTATGGTGTCCTGTTTGGAAATTAATGTTCCTCTAGGGATAAATGGTAAAGGCAGTATAGGGCTATGCTCACACATTATTGCCCTTGTCCAGAGGTTCTGAGCAACACTATGCCAATTCGTTTTCATGTGACACTTCATCCTGTTGGTCCATGTTGAGTCCTGTACTTGTCTTGTATGGTCTCATTGTTTGTTGAAATGCATTGAACACAAAATGAAATAACCAGTGAACACTCTTATATATATCAACAAACACATTTTATCTGTGCATTAATTTATGCAAGTTAAATATTGGTACATGTATCTTTGGACTGTACTGTTTTATAATTACTGTGCTAGTCTGTGACATATACAGTACAGTACGATTGATAATTCCTTTAGCATGTGTATGACAGCTCTTGCTGTAACATTGTCAACTTTTGACGAATGAATGTCAATAGACATCCGCTGTTTTCGCTCATTTACTATTGATAATAATTTTATTTGTTTGGGAGAAGGAGGGTGGTGACAAATTTGATTATGGTATTGCCCGTCACAAATGCAATAAACAAGGCCTGCACATTGCTGCTGTGGACATATTTCTTTTTCATATAGATGTATAATGTATCTATTTATGTTCAAAATACTTTTGACTTAGTACAGCCATAGTTTTATCTTGATCCATCTGTCCATGATTCGTTGTTTTATTGTGATCTCAACAGATACATGTATTTATCTACAGGGATTCCAATACAAGGTCCTTGGCTGTCATTATTCGATGCTGTTTTCTTGTAAAGGATGTTCTTTTCAATTTTACTTTCGACCAATCTTCGGAGGGAATGCATTTTTTATCTTCTCAATTATTGTGCAATATTCGGCCAGAGGGCTTTGTGAGGCCATTTGCTTCACAATATATATATATATAGATATATATAGATATGGCCAAAATAGTATTAATCCAAATAAATGTTGATATAATTCTCTTTTCATAAAATCTGGTGTGCCCAATGAATATAGAGCAAACTATTCAGGACTTGACCAGATCACCTTCAAGTCGTGTGTATTTAGAACTTGCCAGAGATTAAAATGTATTTTCTTATCATATGATAAATACAGTAGGTTATTAATGTTAAACCAGCTCCACAATGATTTTAATGAGGAATTTAATCAAGCCTATAACCCCTGTAAATAAACCCCTTGAATGCCCTTGTACTGGCTTATCTTTGGATCAGAGTACTATCAATTGTTGGTGTTTGAGGTTAGAGTGGAGTGATAAGAGGATAAGTGTGTGGTTTAACCTGCTTTTCTCAATATTGGAGTGTGTATGTATTAGGGGCAGGGATATTATGTTACAGTTTGGGGTTAAATATAATATCAGAGTGTGACAGATGCCAGAATTTGTTGTATCTCTAGATAGGCTGTACATGTGTGTCCAAAATCTTCAAAATCCATATGTTAAAAGGTCACTCAAATTGACTCAATATTTGTCTGATAATTGGGCCAGTGTGTGGTATATAATTTACATATGTACAAGTACATGTAGTAAAACTAATGATGCAGAAAACTTTAGTATTTGCATTCGTTTTAACAATTTATACCCAAATTCGTTAGGATTGAAAATTTGAATGGACACTTGGGCTTTGTGCCATTTTAAATTACTGAGGCCGATCCAAATGGGAACATTTTAATTGACTTAGTTACATATCACTCCAAAAATGACTTACAGTGAGTTCGATGTTGCACATATGAACGCACATAGGTCGCTATAAGCCAGTTAAACTTATCTAGGCCCTTTCCTACATGTACATGCTTTAATCCGGTTTCAACATTAATGCTGACTTAAAATGCTTACTTAAACAAATTCTGCTTAAAGTCCATACAAAAGACATTATAATTGCACAAATGATCTGTGTATTAAAGATGGCTTAACCTAAACCATCTTAAGTGTGTCTATGTAAATAGTAACATTGATAAGCCGGCTTAGAGCCAGCAGTGCCTTGATAGTGGTAGCATGTGTGCTTCCTAATCCTACTCCAATTTACCATTCACGGGATCGAGTCCATCTGTGGACCATCAGGTATATGAGTGAGTCACATGATATGGCTCTGGTAATCGTGAAGGGTGGATTTTATGTGGTTTCTTAACGGTTTTTCCCCGTAATAGGGGAATGAACAGTGATATAAGTGAAATACCATTGAGTACGACATAAACCCCAATCAAACAAACAAACAAACAATAGAGCCTGTTAAGTATTAAAACCAGTGCAAACTTTATTAAGATGCCCGATTGATTTTATTATTATTTATTCTAGGCAAAATATCACTTGACATTAAAGATAACATGTTGGCTGACTGCCTGTAGATACATGTAATCTGAGAAAATGCATGTAAAGCCAATCATGCGCCCAACTCGTAAATTTGACCCATTTTGAAATGTTATACTGTTAACTGGCATTTTGTTATGGTTCACATACTCTAAATATATAATTCAGTTAAGTGTTCTTTTTAAAATGTGAAACTGCAAACTAGAAGTATACATTACACACAACATATCTGTTGACTGTTGGATTGAAAACAGTGTTAAGCTTTTTCTTTATTATAAGTTCAGATGTGTTCACTTCTGAGAAATCCCTCAGTTCATACCTGACTTCAAGTACATGTATAGACCACAGAGGAATGCCACTATATTAATCAATAAACTGCACCACAGCTGGTAGAGATAACACAGCCTGTAGAAGTATATAGATATATTCATCAGCTCATGTTCTAACTAATCAGTGTGACATTTGTTACTATAAGCATTAATGCATCTGTGAATGAAGATATGTACATGTACCCTAAATCACCTCAAATTTTGTTTATGACCAATCCTAACGTTGCTTGTTTTGACAATATTACAGTAAGCTTACAGTATTTATGTTTTCTGAGAAAAATTGATTCTTTAATTTTTATCAAAAATTTATCTTCTGCCTAGTCTCAGACACAATTTTCAAGTCTTTTAAATGTAGCTTCCAAAATAGTAATTTTATGGACAAATGTGAGGAGATTAAGGGCAATATTTAATTTGTGATTAAAAATTCTTGTAAAGTGGCAGGCACATGTAGTTGGAGAGAGCTTATAGTTCAATGTTTCCGTCGTGTTCTGAGAGTTATGGCCCGGTGAGAGAGCGGGTGGGCCATGGCCCTGCAGAATACTCCCTCGGCTTCCTCGGTCGATCGAAAGAGTTGAGAAAAGAGGTTGCTTTGTTTGTGATGTTCTGTATTTTTGTCCATCGTCATATAAGTGAAATACCCTTAAACACCAATCAAACAGAAACTGAGAGTTATGAGGCAACACGTAGCTGATATGTTACGGTGTCATTGTATTGGGCCTTGTGATTGTCCTGTCTTACATGTAGCTTTGTTGCCACTGGTGTATGTATGGTTTCCTCCACCCATTGTGGTCCTGCGGCTGTGGCTTAGTGGTAGCGTGTGCGCTTACCGAACTGAATCTGCTTCGATGTACCGTTCATCGAATTGACTCCTCCTGTCGACCATCAGGTACATGTTACATTGTATATGAGCGAGTCACGTGTTGTGGCTCCGGCAATCACAGGGGTGGTTTTAATGAGGTTTCCTCCCAGTTTTCCACCATAATAAGGCAAGTTGAAGTGTGAAGTGGACATTCCGTCATCATATAAGTGAAATACTCTTTGAGTATGACGTTAAACCCCCAATCAAATAATCAACTCATTGGGCTGGCATACTGTCAGATATTAAGTGAAATAACCTTAAGAACAATGTTAGATCCTAAACAACAAACAAGTCATATTGTCCTAATCCAATTATAGTACATTTAGGTTAGGATAAAGTTTATTACAGCAAATAAACGGCTACATGAAGGGAAACAATGTATACAGACTTGAGTTTATCAAGAACAAGAAAAACCATAAACTTATGTACTAATTAAACTTGTTATGTTTTTCTTCCACTACAATGATCAATGTTGTACATGTACATGTAACAATAAATTAAAAATATACACATTTTTGCTGGTACAATGTATTTTGTCATGGTTATATGTACTTTCAAAGTACTTTTTAGCTGCGACTGAGCAGCTCTATAACTCACTCTGTCTGTCTGGATAGAAGCCAAACCGCTTAAGATAGAGACTTCAAATTTGGAATGCAGCTTAATATGACGCTAAACTAGACTCCTATTGAAAATGGGATCATCGTGAACAAATTTCAGGATCTGTTACGTTTTTTTTACATAAAATATCACATTTTGCAATACTTAATAAGCTAACATTCCAAATAACCCCTGGCCAGTAAAGAGCTCAATGTCGCAGCTATAGTGAATCTACACTTGTTTTACAAAGAGTAGCCTCTTTTCCTTTACGAAATTGTCGCACACATTAAAATGCTGAAAAATATCCACCCATTCACTAAGCCCTTACTTATATTGTCGATTTACCTTTAACAAAAAATCTTTAAAGTAACTTTAAACTTGCTATGAAGCTTCCGCCTGTTAAGACGACGGATGGTTTTGCATTTCACCAAATTCCGTTAAAAAAATGGCCTTTATTACATAATTTTGGTATATTTATGCCTGTATGTGTTGTGAATACGATAAGTAGAGAATAAATTCACGGATTAACTTTAAAGGAGAATACGCGCAATTTTATAGTGGGTCGTTTTTACATAACAGCTCTCATATTAATAAACTAATTAATATTAAGCCAGTGATAAAACAAACCGACAGTGACGTACGCGGTGCAAGTGATAATAACAACACCATTTCATATGCTACAGCTGCGATAAACCTATGATATCCGAGTCAAGTTCTTCTCTGAATCTTTTTTAGCAGGCAGAATTATTACCGTACAGAATTGTACCAAATTATTTGAAGGAAAAACTAGAAACCAGGAAGAAAAATTTAAGTATCAAAGAACGGTAGATATAGTGTGAAGGCCTGGACGCGAGGACGTATCGTATAGACTAGTATTATACAGTCAATATGCGGCCTAGTCGCACGGAAGACAAGTCTGGACTGGGGATGAGTGAAACGGAAGATCACCAACAACGAAGACCGGTAAACCTTAGCGATTCACTCGGTAAACGGATACAAACCAACCATTCGTCTTTTTCCATGTCATGTCACCAATAAAATTACAATGCAACGGTATAAGTTGTTCTCGTGTTCTACATATAATGGCCCACATAATTCGTGTCGTCTCGTCGTAACACCCGACGTGACCCCACGTCATCACGTTATGGGTGGTTATATTCACCAACTGGGCTAGCACAGTTAAATAACGTTAATTAAAGCGCAAAAACCCCAATAAAGCAACTTGTCAACGATTATAAATTGGTGCCTGTTTCTTGAGAGAAGCTAATGAATATGTGAATGGTATAGAGATAATGTGATACACACATACACTCGTGTTTTGGTTGAAATGAATCCGTCGTCCACTAATTAGTATTATTTAGGAATAGGCCTAATGAAAAGTTGTGACTTTTCTTATACTTAAAAGATTTTTTGTTAAAGGGAAATCGACAATATAAGTAAGGGCTTAGAGAATGAGTGGGTATTTTTCAGCATTTTAATATGTGCGACAATTTCGTACAAACTACAAACTACGAAAAATAAATAATTTGAAAAGCTGTTATCTTCGAACCTATTTGTCCGCGCCGCCATGAACGGCCAAATGGTTCGGTGGTTAGTTGATTGGTCAAGCGGCACATACCTCCAGCCGCCATTGTTAGAATGTCAGCCTCATAGAATTTTTACGTTATAATGGTCTAGCTATCTGTCGATAGTGAATAAGAATTGTAAAACCAATCGCAAAGGCACCAAATTAGCATTATTTGATAGCTAATTTCACACTCTATTCAAATCTTAGCTTCGTTTCTTAGATCACCGTCCCCTTTAATCAGTGGACCCTTTAGCAGGTAGATCTTTGTGAAATAGGGTTATACATTGTAGTCACAGCATTTTAATACTCTTCATAATGGACTAACACACTGGGTGGTCACGTTGAAATACAAACCAAACTATATATTTCTTTGAACCCTTATCCTGCATGGTTCCAGATTGAAAACCCATGGATATATAATAACACTATGAAATGTCTTAATCTATTAAGGACTACAGTCAGGGCTACAATTTTGACTTTTGCCTTTCTGAAATCTTCTTTTCATAATCTTGATAATGCAAAAAGTTTTAGCAAAAAATTAAGTGTTTTAGAATGTTTTTGTTTTTTTTTAATTTAAACTGTAAAATGCTGGTTCAATGATTATGTATATCGAAGGGCGGGATTATCTCACCTCAACTGACTACCTGCTGACTTTTACCACCAACCAATTAGCGGAAAAAAGAACAGATGATTGGTAGAACACACATTTATGCATACTACTCCTGCCCCCAGTCGACTCCTACTGACAGTCATTAACAAAGGTGTAAACAAAATCTACGAAGCTGACGTCACTCAAATTTCGGAGTTAAAACTGTCATTTAAAGACATTTGAAAAAATAATGTATTAAAAAATGAATGCAATAGATAAAAAAAATACTATATTTCGCCTTTTCATTCAATTAAAAAAACATGTTGTTTATTAAAGTTATTGTTCAATCATCTACATACGTTTAGACTGTTTTCTCAGCTTTCACTTTTTATTATCTTTTAAATCGTTTATTTGTCGTAAACTATTTGCCTTAAGTTTTTTAAATTTGGCACAGACAATCTTGAAGCCATTATCTTTAAAACCCTCATGCAGTTTTGTATATTGATTTTCGTTTTGAAGATATTCAGCAAATATTTTTTAAGGGCAGATTTTAATTTTTTGTCAATATTTTAATCAGTTGTTCAAAACCTAACTTAAATTTCGAAAAACCCTATGACTTTTGTTGTAGTTTAAACACTTGTCTACAAAGACATGAAAGTTTGAAAAAAATCTCAAACCAACTGAGAAAAATAGGACTTATGAACAAGGGTCCATTTAAAAAGATTATTTGACGTTTTGATTTATAAATGCCATTATAAAAGGAAATGAATCCTAATATGACACTATATATAGAATCTTAAAGTCCTCCCCTTTTTAAATATATATAATGTTAATATAAAAATCCTTTGGAAAAACCGTCAAAAACCACGAAAAGATAGGGGTCGATTTTCTTCTCTTGACTAGAGTCCTTAAGCTTCTATCTCCAGGTGTTTCGGTTTGGTTCCTTTATAGAAGGAAACATTTGTGCGTTTTGTTTTATCGGTAAACTAAGAGTTCTTTTATCGCAGTTAAAGTAGTTTGCCAGATAATTATAGCTTTCTCAGTACTCAGATCTCCATATTTGGTATTTATTTTTTAGACAGAGTTTATCTAGAAGAAGAGATAATGATTTGGACTTTTAAATGGAAATAGATACATCATACATGTAAGCCATCGATCCTGGCATCTACGTGGCATTTTGTCCGAGTTCTGCTCCAGATCATCTAATTACAGGTGCTTTTGTACGACTGTTGTCCTCCTTTATAATGTAACAAACCATTATCAACCTATTGCTCTTGTTGATTGTGTACGGATTTTTTTATGTAAGTGAAACGCTTGATGTTTTCCATGCTACTGTTACAGCAGTTACACCAGTCACCTTTAATGCTTTACATATAAATTAAACCAAACAAGCTATTTCAATGTTATATTTGTGGTAATATTTTTACAGGTAATATATTACCTGTAATATATTGTCGCCGAAATATGCCGCAGCCCTCTTTTGTCAAACCCAAAGTATAAAGGAGTAAATCAGGTAAATGAGTATCTTGGGTTGAAATGTACATTCAGTCAAACTACACACACACAAAAAGTACTAATTTCATCATGTCCGTCAGATTACAAACTGATCTGGACAATACTAGGCTAATAACGTCTAAATACACACGTAGCTCTCATGTATACTATCAAAGGTGCAGAAAAGTATACGCTTTTAAGTAAATACCCCCTTATTAAACACCCGCACAAGTTCATGTCTTTAACAAAATGTTTTCATTTGATTTCAGAGGCTGAATTTGAGCCATGGTGCGCGCTGAGATTTTAGCAGCGGTCTTTTTGGCCCTGGTGACTATTAGCATTGGTAAGGAAATCAACAAAATTAATTTAAAACAGTTCTGAATCAACATGTTGAGAATGCCAAAAGATGTCATGTGATTTGAACATATAAGCGATAAACCAAAAAAGCACAGGTCTACATAGCCCTACCGTATGGAGATGTAAAACTAGGGCTCATTTATTCAGGTTAATTTCTTCTTAAACGTAATTGAACTGAAACAACGCAAAGAAGATTCTATTTGAAACATTTGTTAACTTAAGGTTTTGCCCAACCCTCTAGTCGATAGTCTTTCCAAAGCTGTTATAATACAGAATCTATATATCTAAACAGTCTATATTTTAAAGTTCCATTCCGAGTGGAGGCTCTGCCTATTTATAAAACATATCTGTGGAAGGCTTACATATTCATGATTCTAAGTTTATTTATATAACTTGATGAAGATTGAACAATTTAAATTATTCTAAGCGTATTGCTAATCGATTTGGCTGCAAAAACATTTTATTAAATCACTTCTCGAACTCTAAAAACTCCAATGCCACATAAAATAGATCCACTAGATAATGCTTTGAACTGAAAAACAATAGCTCTATGAAACGAGTTCCACAACCTTCAATGGCAAGTTAAATTGTTTGTCCACTAGAATATGCTTTGAACTGAAAAACAATACTTCTATGGAACGAGTTCCAAAACTTCCAATGCCAAGTTAAATTATTTGTCTGCTAGAATATGCTTTAAACTGAAAAACAACATTTCTATGGAACGAGTTCCAAAACCTTCAATGCCAAATTAAACTATTTTTCCACTAGAATATGCTTTGAACTGAAAAACAGTACTTCTATGGAACGAGTTCCAAAACATTCAATACCAAGTTAAATTATTTGTCCACTAGAATATGCTTTGAACTGAAAAACAATACTTCTATGAAACGAGTTCCAAAACCTTCAATGCCAAGTTAAATTATTTGTTCACAAGAATATGCTTTGAACTGAAAAAAACAATACTAATATGGAACGAGTTCCTAAACCTTCAATGCCAAATTAAATTATTTGTCCAGTAGAATATGCTTTGAGCTGAAAAACAAAACTTCTATTAAACGAGTTCCACAACCTTCAATGCCAAATTAAATTATTTGTCCCCTAGAATATGCTTTGAACTGAAAAACAAAACTTCTATGGAACGAGTTCCAAAACTTTCAATGCTAAGTTAAATTATTGGTCCACTAGAATATGCTTTGAATTGAAAAATAATACCTAAATGAAACAGTCAGTTCATGTTCCCTTTAAGAACTAATTTCTCAGCGGACGTCTTTATACGTTTATTGTAACAAACTTGATTTACCGCATAAGCAAGTGAACGTGATCAAACTAGATAGATTAACCACCTGTTTGGGCTAGACATTTGAAACTTTGTCTGCTTAAAAACTCACTTAGAAGACCCAGGATGGTATAATCAGACTTTCTTCATATGCTTCCGACACGATTCCGAGTGTGTTTCTATTACTTCCTTCAAAAGTTAGACACAAAAAGAGCTATTCTTAGACAATTCACAATTAAAATATCACATGAAACCGGATTTAATTTTGAAACGATCGATTTTATACAACAGTAGGCCTTTTGATTGATTGATTGGTTGATTGATTGATTGATTGATTGATTGGTTGATTGAAAAACGCGACATAAGCATGTTGCATAAATCTATTCTATTCTGCCTTTTATATATTTTAAGGCATACATGTTAAACGTTTTGAATCATCTCAAATACACTGTTTTATCAATTTTTTTATTTTTTTTTTTGCATTGTTTTAAAATAAGTTTTTTTTATTAGAATAAGATGATTTATAAAAAAAATATATAATTTATCATTTAAATTCATTGTCATTGATTAATCGTTTTAAAAAAGACAGTTCACTGTGTTAAAAAAAACATTCATTAAAACGCCTTTACATGCAATTCCTAAATACGGATGTGACATATTTTATTCAACATCTCATAGCAGTCTGTTTAAATCGTTGCATGAAGAATAAATAAATGATTTCTTTTTGAGAATTCGGTTCGACATGGGGCATCGATATATTTGTAAAATATATACACCAGACGAACGTAATGCCCATATACAGATAGATGTCTGTACTGTTATACATAAGAAGACATATATGAAGGCTTTTATTATTTTTAATAATAATGTTTCTATTTGCAGCCGAGGACCTCTGCAGTCTCCAACAAGGTTTGTCCTGTCACCAATTCGCGATATGTGTCGAGGACGCTGACAACTGGTGGTGCGAGTGTACTTATGGAAGCACTGGAGACGGCCTCAAGACTGGCAACCACACAGGATGCATATTCGGTAACAAACTCAAAAGCAGACCGATACTTAGTAGACCTGCCTACCCAGTGTATTCTGGAGTATTTTGTACAAATAATTTACGGTAAATAAACACAAACACACAAAATGATAAGAAAATACTCCTTATACACTAATATTTTAGACATAAATTTGTTCTGGGTAAGCAGGTGTGCCTACCGATCTTATACAGGCAAGTACACCCAAAGTAATGAATTCCGTATCTTTTAGCGAGGTTAATCAGCCTTACTGTGTTTAAAAATAAAATACTAAGATGCTGGCACTTTTGCAAGATATGAAGTCTGCTTTCACGGTAGGATAGAGGAAAATGGCGGTTTGACAACCGATAGTAATATTTGTATTTCCATATTTTTAAGAGTGTACTGAGCGCTTTAAGAGTGCGTCTGACATGTAAGATATCCGAGAAATCATTATAGGACGGTAATTAATTGACCACATAATAGCCGCTTGATGCAAAAACTAGAAACAACACGGTTTATACTGAACTTAAAATGAGAGACATGGTTGTCCAAGGTTAGACAGATTTGCAATATTACATAATTTTTCTTTCATAGTCCACATCCTGCTGCACACTGTGTGAAAGTTTAGAACTAACTTAAACGTTTAAATTTAAAGCCTTTCACAAAACTCAAAAGAAATTGGGACTACTCGTGTGAACTTTCCTTCCCGGTTTTAAATGCGAGTGGCCAGTAGTCACAGTAGTGGCGCGAAAGACTTTATCAAGGCATTTGTACGCTTTAGCCTGTTGACCATATAAAATATAGCCCCAGATGCATCTAGCACTACCATCTGTTGTGTTCCCGTCTCACTCACAATTGTCGAGCTGTGCTGAACAAAATCTTTCTGGCATGCTTGCTTCAGTTTGAAACCAAAAGCCTGGTGACTGAACTAAGAGAAAGCAAAACTCAGCGGACTTCGAATTCGCAATGCTTTAGCTTATAATGCTTTACAAGCTGTTAGAATAATATCTAGCAAAATCTACAGCCATCAATATTGCGCCTTGTGAATTGTTCTCACTTTGTTTAGAGTTTTGTTTTATAATTAAATCCGGTTGTCTTTGTTGGATAACTTGTTCTTGCGGCCCATCAGAGTGGTGGATATTTTCCTCTAGCACAACGTCATCTGTAGATACTCGAGTCTTCATAACCTTTAGAAATAGCAGAACGCTGCAATGATTCTGCACTTTATCTTCCAATATAAAGCAACTGCATGGCCTTATTCTGACTTCAACCATCTCGATTTCTTCCTTGAACACTTTTGGGTTTGACCGACCCATAAAACGACTATTCGACGTCCATTTTCATGCCAGAATCAATCATTCTCAGCAGTACCATACTGGCTTAAATGTTTTCCCGCGGTAATAATTAAGGTCATACGGAGTCAACTTTATTTGTTATTCAGATGCCGGATTCAATTCATAAGAATTGGTACAGCTGCACGTCGTAGATTTATTGATTGTATCGTCTATAAGATATGTACTCGCTTCTACCCCATGTGTTACATGAATCACAGTGGATGTATATTCGGTAACTCGATTCTAATTGTTCGATAAGAATGTGGTTAATAATTCATTGACCCGTATCACTTGAAATGCGTCCTTCAGATAATCAGATGGGCCCAGCATGCAAAGAAAATTTGTATAATAAAGACGCAAACTCGTTTATGTTTTAATAGCTGCCTTTTTTGTTTATATATTAGTGGAATTTAACAAGGAACGCTTCTCATATGAGATTGTAAAAATATTGTAATGTGTAACCCAGTTTACAAGGGTGAAAAAGACTTTTGCATGTCGGTTCTTATCGTTGGAAGATGTGAGAAGTCTCTATGAAAACCTGTCGTGCTAAATGTTTACCTATATGGGTGTGTAAATAAGCAGTTGTTATAGTAAATTGAAGAAAAGAGTTGTTATTTTGTGTTTTGACAGAGAAGACACCGTGCGTTACAAACGATGAGTGTCATTACTTCGGTTACTGTGACATAGGAAACTTGTATGAGTGTAACTGTAAGGAAGGGTATGCTGGAGATGGGAAACGAAATTGCACAGGTAATATTTTGATGTGTGGTGTCTTCATCATATTATCATACTTTGTCATGTTCATATTAATCACGAAAATGAACACAGCAATCGAAAGAAAGTTGTTCAATGATTAAACCCCTTTGCTGTAAATATAATTTTTGTTTTAATCGCATTATTGAGTTCAAATGTGCATAAGAAACGTTACAGTGTACAGATTATAGTTTATTATTATGTTCGGAGCCTAGCAATTTTGATTTACAGTACATACTATTATATTCATATCTTTTGGACTACGTATGTGTTGTCATTTTGTATATGAATTTGTAATATACACAAGGCTAGATCCATCTGTTATATGTCACGTACGCTTTAAGGACTACTAAATGACAACCTATATGTAGCCCAATAGATCTATACTATATTATGATATAGTAAAAAAGCGTTAAAATACCAAACACATATATCCATAAAACTAAAACTAAAACTTTCCGTCTTCTTGAGAAAATTTGTTACAGAGAAACTAACAATATACAACGTAAGTTGAGAATATAAGGAACAACCAGCTCTCCCCGATAACGGCAGTATCATATGTATCGATCTTCGCATGCAGTCAGGCCTTTTAAATTCAGTAATGGACTGTATAAATACTCATTTGTATACTGTTACAAAGGTCAAATAAACAGATGTATTCTGGAATGGGAAGGAGTTGAATACCGAAACGTCAAACGAGCTGCGTTATCCTGAAGATATGCGATAGACATACATTATCTTATTATGACCGGACAAGACAAAGAGCCGTAGTCATGTTTACTGACACTTGTACTTTTATCGATCACAAACAAAACCTCTCCATGCTAATGTACTATATATCTGACGATAAAGAAATAAATGGATTTATGTCACAGACGTTTATTTCGGATTGCCCCAAATAATTTTAATATATTTTGAATAAATGAACAGAGAGAAATAATTTTAATATATATTTTGAATAATTGAAGAAAGAAAAATTTGCTTGCCTATTTATATTTGCTTACATATCCATGATGCCGTAGCAGGTTACCTTTACAAAATATCGTTTGATTGCTTGAGGTATATCATCTTGGATAAAATATTTAAACAGTTTTGTGGGAGGGATTTTCCTGTTGCCCTGCCCCCCTCTGGGCATATAGGCAGCATGAAGCGGACCTGTTTCTAATGGTGTCGTATTGCATCCTGTGATTGTCCTCACGACCTGTCTGTTATTGATGGTGTCGTATTTCATCCTGTGATTGTCCTCACGACCTGCCTGTTTGTGATTGTGTCGTATTTCACCCTGTGATTGTCCTCACGACCTTCCTGTTTGTGATTGTGTCGTATTTCATCCTGTAATTGTCTTCACGACCTGTCTGTTTGTGGTGGTGTCGTATTACATCCTGTGATTGTCCTCACGACCTGTCTGTTTGTGGTGGTGTCGTATTACATCCTGTGATTGTCCTCACGACCTGCCTGTTTGTGATGGTGTGGTATTGCATCCTTTGATTGTCCTCACGACCTGCCTGTTTGTGATGGTGTCGTATTGCATCATTTGATTGTCGGAAGGACCTGCCTGTTTGTGATTGTGTCATATTGCATCCTGTGATTGTCCTCGCGACCTGCCTGTTTGTGATGGTGTCGTATTGCATCCTGTGATTGTCCTCACGACCTACCTGTTTGTGATTGTGTCGTATTTAATCCTGTGATTGTCCTCACGACCTGCCTGTTTGTGATTGTGTCGTATTGCATCCTGTGATTGTCCTCACGACCTGCTTGTTTGTGATTGTGTCGTATTGCATCCTGTGAAATTAAATTTTGACCAGAGTGTTTATTTTTTTCGTTACATCAAACAGCTGTTTGGTTGTGGTTAACGCCATGCTTCAGATCTAGGTTTCGTCAATGCAGTCTTGGGCTTTAATTATCACCGTACATGTTACCATAAGTGGTAAAAAAAAATCGATGAATGGCAATGTTACAGTATAGCGAGACTGTCCACCATACCATAAACTGACGTCATTTTTTAGAGGGACGCCATTCTGTTGTAACAGCCTTCGAAACCCCCGCCTTTCGTTAAGTTGCGTGGAAATTTCGTGTTTGAAGCTGTTTTGCTATTCAGTAATTTCAACTTATTTGGTTAACATATTGCTTCCCAACGATTAAAACTGCCATTGGTCAAAATCACTTCTATGGTGCAAACATTTTGTAAGCATAAAGTAGGCCTACCATAGCTTTTAAACGTGCTGTTCACTTGTAAAGTATGGAGATAAGACGGGTTCCGGTTTTAATCAAATGTCTGGCGATGTACGCGAAGAGGGAAAACAAAGCTGAACCGATTGTGTTATTACATATACTCTCTCTATGCAGACGAGCTGCCTGAGCGGCTCAGTTGTCAAACTAAATTTCACACATATAAACTTGCCATTTTTAACTAGTTTTCAGATATATATATATAATTGTTGTTTGTTTTTACAGACATCGACGAGTGCGCGGGAGGACTATGTTCGTCAGATGCCACCTGTCACAACGGGCCCGGTACTTACTCGTGTGCCTGTAATGTAGGCTTTGTCGGAGACGGAAGACAGTGTATTCGTAAGTTTGGCAGTATTATCCCTATTTAAACAAAATTTTCTCACAGTTGTAGATGTTAATTTATCTTACTGTAGGTGTCATACCAAATTAGCAGCTATTTACACATCAGTTTGAATATTTTGTTATCCACATTTTTTTTCTGGAACCAGTAGTAGCAGCCTACTGAATTGAACAAAATTGTTTCGGTTGTAATGCAAAGACTAACTTGATTGTCATAATTCTTATGCAAGGTTAGGGACTGTATCCAGTTATCGGTCGTTTTCTCATCGGTCGTTGTTTTTTTTTTTTTTTTA
>JARFOD010081471.1:0-17387 GCA_031763545.1 Mopalia muscosa | reverse complement strand
CCTAAATAAAAAAGGGAACAAAGAAAAAAAGAAAGAAGAAAACAAGAACTTCACAAAAGTTAAATTTTAATCTATAGGGTTGATGGGAAAGTAAACTGGAAACCTCCATACCTGAATACCAAAAAAAAAATTGCATCAGAACACTTAACGAAATTTTATGCACAATGATCGTGTTCCTGACAATCTAACAAATTTCGTAACTTTTCAGAAATTTTTGTATCATAAAATAGTCATGTTGTTTATCTCTACAACGATTTTCCTTTTTCAAAAAGGATAAATAAAATATCGATCTTACTGTCTTCCCTCAAAATCAACCTAGATTAATTGCCTCTCCGCCTTTCCTCACTCTCGGAGCTACCGGGGCCTAAATAACTACCACAAAAATATGGTTTTAGATTTCTGACAAATTTTTGCCAAAATGAAATTCAGTACGGCGCTAGTTTTTCCAAGATTCCGTTATAATGCTCTCTTTAAAAAGTTTAAAAAGTCATATCAGCAATGTTTTGAAAAACTTCAAAACCTGCATAGTGGCGATAAATAAAAATTCAACATATCCAAGAAGTATTGTTCACTGTCTCATTTTAATCAGTCTTCAAAAAACGCTTTTTCGACACATTCCTGTCCGACCAATCTCGAAGCAAGACAGAAAGTCAGTCTGTCAGAGTCATGGCGGGTAAAAGTAAAGAATTTCGGGAATGTCATTGCCATGAAGGTTACCGAAAGTCGCGAAAAATTAGAACAAGTAATAAACAAATGGCAAGTCAAAGCTCGTGTTATTCAAGGATTCACGATAAACATTAAAAAGGCGAATATATCTTTTTCAGGGTATTTTAAACACTGTTTGTATTTTGTACGATAAAATAAAAATGTGCAAAGTGCGTCAATCAAGCTACGTCGATAGGCTACACCACCATGGGTTTATGACAAAAACAGTTGAAAAACAAAGATTGTACCTGCAAAAGAATTATAGGTAATAGAAATAAATGTGTACATGCATTACCTCGATAATAGTTTTTAAACAGTTTCGAAGTTTAACAGTAGGCTAGTCATTGGACTAAATCCCTATTGAAAAGCAGGTTTGTACAAGCCCCTAAAAGTAAAAAAAATCAAACCTAAATGTAAAACCGCCCCTAAAAATAAAAAAAATCAACGCTAAATGTAAAAATTACGTTAACGCTAAAAATAAAATATCGCCCCTAAATGTAAATAGAAATTTTAACACTAAAAGTAAAATATCGGCACTAAAAGTAAAACAGCATCAGTTGAGCTAGGTTACAAAAGTGAGTATTTTGGTTTTTATTATTGGTTCTGAACCTTCAATCAGATTAAACCATTTTGACAGAAATCGACTTTTATAAGCCTGTTTACATTTAGCGTTAAAAGTATTTTAAATGGTTTGTCCTAAATTTGGAAACTATTTTATATATTCTTATCTGCTTGATATTTGTTACATTTATATAAAGATAAAAACAAGTTTGTCAGAAATCGGTTTAAAATATTTGGGTTTTACATTTAAGGGGAGGTGTTTACATTTAATGTTAACCTAAAAGAATACAGACTGAAAAAACATGCATTGCTGTAAAAAGAAATTAACTTAAATTGCAAAGAAGAGCATATCAAGGAGATAAAAATGAACTAGAAACTTTTGTTCAGATTTAGGCCATATCATTTTAAATATTTGGGTTTTACATTCAGGGTAGTTGATAACATGTACCATTAACGCTAAAAGTAAACAGACTTAGATAACATTCGATTTCTGACAAAATTGTTTTAACATATATAAAAATGTAAGGAATATCAAGGGGATGAGAAGGAATACAACGGTTATCAAATTTAGGCTATACGATTTAAAATATTCGGTTTTTACATTTAGGGTTCGTGTTTACATTTAGTGTTAACACTAAAGGTAAACAGTCTGAGAAAAACATGTATTGCTGTAAACAATGTTTGAACTTATATTGCAAAGTAGAGAATATCAAGGAGATCAAAATAAATAAAAATATTTTCAAATTTAGGCCATACCATGTAAATTATTCGGGTTGTACATTTAGGGGGAGTTGATAACATATAGCATTAACGCTAAAAGTAAACAGACTGTTGTATATATCCTTATCTGCTTGATATTCGTTACATTTATATAAATCGGTTTAAAATATTCGGGTTTTACATTTAAGGGGAGGTGTTTACATTTAGTGTTAACGTTAAAAGAAAACGGACTGAAAAAACATGCATTGCTGTAAAAAGAAATTGTACTAGAAACTTTTTCAGATTTAGGCCATACCATTTTAAATATTTGGGTTTTACATTTAGGGGGATCAAGGAGATAAAAATTTATTTCATTTTTTTTTTCAGATTTAGGCCGTAACATTTAAATTATTCGGATTTTACATTTAGTGGGAGTTGATAACATATAGCATTAACGCTAATAGTAAACAGACTTAGATAAAATTCGATTTCTGACAAAATTGTATATAAAAATAAAAGGCATATCAAGGAGATAAGAAGGTATACACCTGTTTTCAAATTAAGGCCACACCATTTTAAAAAATCGGGTTTTACATTTAGGGGGAGGGAACGGAGGTGTTTACATAGTGTTAACGGTAAAAGTAAACAATCTGAGAAAAGAATGTATTGCTGTAAAAACTGTTTAAACTTTTATTGAAAAGAAGAGAATATCAAGGAAATAACTTTAAATAGAATATTTTCAAATTTAGGCCAAACTATTTTAAAAATTCAAGTTTTACATTTAGGGAGAGCTGATAAGCTACAGCATTAAGGCTAAAAGCAAACAGTTGGAAAAAAAAAGGTTTGCTATAAAAATGTTTAATCGTATATTGAAAATAGGAGAATATCAAGGAGGTAAAAATAAATAGTAGCATTTTCAAATTTAGGCCACACTAATTGAAATATTCGGGTTTTGTGTTTAGGGAGAGGTGTTTACATTTAGTGTTAACTAAAAATGTATTACAGTAAAAATGTTTTCCTATGGATAAACGTGTAGACAATCAAGGTGATAATAATAAATATAACTGTTGTCATATTTAGGCCATATCATTTAAAACATTCGGGTTTACATCTATGGGGAGGTGATAAAAATGTATTGCTGTAAATAAATGCTTAGATAAAGAAGGGAGTATCTGTATTCCTATTTTTTAGATATTCCCTTCTCTATTTAAACATTTCTTTACAGCAGTTCATTTTCTTATCTCAATCATATTCCTGACATTTTTATGCAGGTTAAAACAATTTTGTCAGAAATCGAATTTTATCTAAGTCTGTTTACTTTTAGCGTCAAAGCTATCTGTTATCAACTCCCCTCAAATGCTAAACCCGATTAATATTAAATGGTATGGCCTAAATTTTAAAATATTTTTATTTGTTTTTATCTCCTTGATATTCTCTACTTTGCAATATAAGTTCAAACATTGTTTACAGAAATACATGTTTTTCTCAGACTGTGTAAACACCTACCCCTAAATGTAAAAACAGTTGTATACCTTCTCATCTCCTTGATATTCCTTACATTTTAATATAGGTTAAAACAATTTTGTCAGAAATCGAATTGTATCCAAGTGTGTTTACTTTTAGCTTTAATGGTATATGTTATAACACACCCCTAAATGTAAAACCCAAATATTTAAAATGGTATGGTCTAAATCTGAAAAAGTTTCTAATACATTTTTATCTCCTTGACATTCTCTACTTTGCAATATGAGTTAAAACATTGTTTACAGCAATGCATGTTTTTTCAGTCTGTTTTCTTTTAGGGTTAACACTAAATGTTAACACCTCCCCCTAAATGTAAAACCCAAATATTTTAAATCGATTTCTGACAAAATTGTTTTAACCTTAATATAAATGTAACAGCAGATATCAAGAAGATAAGAATATATACAACTGTTTCAAATTTAGGACAAACGATTTAAAATACTTTTAAGGCTAAAAGTAAACAGGCTTATAAAAGTCGATTTCTGTCAAAAAGGTCTCTGATGAAGATAAAAACCAAAATACTCACTTTTGTAATCTAGCTCAACTGATGCTGTTTTACTTTTAGGGTTAAAATTTCTATTTACATTTAGGGACAACATTTTATTTTTAGCGTTAACGTTGTTTTTACATTTAGCGTTGATTTTTTTTTTACTTTTAGGGGCGGTTTTACATTTAAGGTTGATTTGTTTACTTTTAGGGGCGATTTTACATTTAGGGTTGATTTTTTTTACTTTTAGGGGCAGTTTTACATTTAGTGTTAGTTTTACATTTAGGGGTTTTACACAGGTTCCACACGGGGTACAGCGTAAGCAGACACTGTCTGGTAAGCCATTCTAACCCAGCTGCATGGATGACAGGGATAAATCAATGACAATCACTCTACCAGCTGAAGTCCGTCTATTTAAAAAAAATATTATTGTGGGATACTATACACCAATAGCGCTGACCTAAGAGAGAACAACTTAAATGTCATTGGCTTATCCCATTTTTTGTTTCTCGATACTGAGCGCATCGGAAAATACTTTTTGTCTCATTTGGTTGGTTTAAACTTGTTTAATCGCAAATTTCCTCTGTGCACATGTTTCAAGTCACGTCTGGAATACCATTTATCTACGCTAGAGCTGCACACGTTTGACTCCTTCCCACATGCTCTTTTTTGACCGAAAATATAGTTAGAAAACCAAGGCAATAATAATTATAGGTGGATTATTTAAAACTGACAAAAGCAGAACGTTGCACTGGATTCCTTTATACATGACGTTATAAGATCGATGAAATCCATAGCTTATAGACTATATGTTAGAGTTCAAATGCAGCCTAAGTAAAACAACATTATAGGTATATGTAACCTTTAGTTCTTCTGAAGAGTTTAACATAATACATAAGCAGTGTAATTACGAAACGTTAACTTCATTTTGACTCAATATTTCAGCTTTTATTATGCCACCATCATCATCATCTCCTGATGATGGCATAATAAATGCTGAAATATTGAGTCAAACTGAAGTTATCGTTTTTCGGAATTACACCACTTCTGTATTACAGGTAAAATATAATGAATTAGAGGAGCTGGATTTATTTCAACGCAGACGGTAAATCTGTGGTGCGTTTTGGGGGTTAACGCAACACCCACTAGAGGGACGCGTCGATGGTATATATGCCTACGTCCCCGGCAGGTCAGGAATTAAATTTTAAAAAGACAGCAGTTCCCGATCGGTTTTTAACTTTTTCAAGTCATGTCCAATTTTAAAAATCGTCCAAAGATGGTTTTAGATATTTTGACTTTTTTGTTTTTGCCTTGTACAACTATAACTAAGACTTTTTGATTACAAAATGCTTGTGTTAACGCTTTTGTCTTCTTTTTCGCTTTTATAACTGTATCAATTTAAATTGCTCATAATCGATTAATCAAAAACGATGGAACGATTGCCTGTACTGCATGGCTTCCTCATTCTCGGAGATTATGTATTCCTGTTCCATTTATATAAGATCGCTTGGCTTACAGCTGAGTGTGATAAATGGATCGAAATTTCTCTTCAAACAATAAAAACATTTCCTTTATACCCATGTAACCACACACTGACGTTTTGTCGTTTAAAAACAAGTTAACACCTTAAACAGAGACATGATCTTAAATTTACATACATTTATTTCATTATTTAAATAGCTAGCTGATCTCACCCGGGATTACAATATGGTTATCCCAGATTTCATAAAGAATACAATTTTTCTGAAATTTTATTTTCATATCAGCGGGTTTGTTAATAAAGGAATTTAAATCAGTTGATGAGAAAAATATATCTTGAAATAAAATTGTTTTTGATATAATACGAAAAACGATCAACAACAGGATCTAAACTGCATTACACTTCAACAATGTTAAGTACTACATTAAACATCAAATTAAACAAACAACTTGGCCCTATACAAAATATCGATTGTCCGGGTTTCCTCAAAAACTGGCTCACAAAATTTTAGGTTTTCGATCCCAAATTTAATTGCCTGAAATAGCTGAAAGCCCTTCTCCGAGCTTCCTCACTTTCAGAGCTGCGGAAGCCAGGGCGGCCCCTGAACCCTCGATTTTTGGAATCGGATAGTCGATCCCCTACCCCCCTTATTTACACTTTTCTTTTGGATATTTGTTATAGCTTATAGAAATCCATTTCATTTATATATTTTCCCCGATAAAGCATCAACTGAACTTTATAAGTTTCGGTTATACGACGAATTTGGGGGGCAATACAATTTAACTTCGTGCATAAAATGCAACTGTTTGAAAAAAAATTGCCGTTTTGTCCTTGCATTGAAGAAAAATTGATAGGTGTTCCATTTGGCCCCAATTACAATAATAATATAACCCAATTGTATAAACAAGATGAGATGAGACGGATAGAAAGCACGACTGAGATGGCGAGTTTTCCACCCAGAGACAACTGTTCCGTGGATATAGACAAATGTCCCTTAACAACTTCTCCGGCAAGTCATTGTCGTTCAACACGGTAGCTCCGATGACAGTTACCTAGAAGATTGCGCCAATAACAACTACGCCAACTGATGTATTTCCGACGACCCTGGCACAGTGAGTAATTAATATACGAGTATGAGTTATCAGTCAACGCTGTTGCATGTTGAACAATTTTATTCACCAGAGCAATCGTCATTGGGTCAGTTATTCGTGGTTTTTCGGAAGCAGTAAATCGTCTATAGCAGTATTCGCCTGTGAAAATCGTCGCTTCAGCAAATCATCACATGTTTGAACATCCCATACTTCTAAGAAAAGAACTGGAGGGTTGAATGTTCTCCCTGTTGCTTTGGTGCTGGTAAAGCTAAAAGGAAAAGCGTAAAGTCGGTTTATTATGGAATAAAACCCCTAGGATTTTTAGTCGTTGCCGTAGATGGGTTTCCTTCATTCATTATATAGGCAACACTCCGTCATGTGAGTAGAAATCTCTCTCAGAGCCACGCAAAAGATAACCCTTGGTGAATTTTCCACTTAAATCCCAATGTCACCTATGGCTTCGTTCAGCATTGGATTAAAAGGAACACCATTGCATGCATATGCATTGAATAAAGAGAAAAGCACCGAAGAATAAACCCAAGCCGGCGACGCTTTGGAACTTTTACTTTTGTTCCGGTTGGTATGTGAACTATGATTCTTGTGAAACCTTCTGTTTTCGTTAGTGTGATCGAAATACCAGACGACATCAACAACTTAGATGTTAGGAAGGATCCAATAACTGTCTACCAGAGTTACATTTCATTTTGACACTCAATCCCGAACAGGTCACGAGGCCCAATCAGTGGGCTGGTAAGGAACAATAATACAGCTGAAGATATAAAAAAAAAAATATGGCCCTTATGTACATGAGACGATCTAAACAGACTCATATATACTTGAAAACTAGAATGTCTACTTCTTTCTTTCTCTCCTTATCACGACATGATTTTCGTGAATTAGAATTCCACGCAAAAATTTGTCTAGGACGTTACTTAATCCATCAGTTAAATATCAGTTAAATACATTATGTAATCAGTTAATAATAGCCAATATTAAATATGTGCTGGCCAGTACTTTTGAATAGAATTGTTCCAGTTCTGAGACATGTATGAAGATAAAGAGGATCGAAAAGAAAGCCTTTGAGGTTTCCAATGTAAGGCGTCCCAATGCCTTTGGGCTAAAGGGTTATTCGCATGAAAGCTACCCCAACTTAATCCCAGACTTATTACATTATTCGACCTGGCAGTATAAATGGCTAAATTTCACGATATTTGGCCCAGAAGAAAAAAGGTGATAATTGCTTTTGCTAGGAGACATTAACCTATTATAGAAGAAATGATCAGTCACTTAAATACAATAAATTAGATTATCTCCCTTAGCATATGACATTTAGGGACAGATTGAGAAGACATTAACGTTTTTATGGGGAGGAAATGTACCCGTTAGCAAGGTACTCAGTAATAGAAAAATTGTCCTAAAAGCCCAATAACGGAAACTTTCTGCGAGAACTTAAGATCTTGAGCTTAAGTCATTTTGAAACAGAGATCGACTGAGTGTTATACAAGGCGAGTAGCTGAAATTATCATGGAGCCGCTATACTTGCCCTTTCGCAGCAGACGGGCCCTTTGTAGCCGGTATAGTCTTATAAGCACGATTTCACACATACTTAACAGATAGACAATATGCTCGGCTTACCCCCGTGATAAATAGTGCAGTTTTCAGCATTTTAGAAATGTGTATGAAAAATGGATATTTATGGTCAATTTTAATTCAATTAATCAATTATTGTACCTTATCAGCAAACTAGAAAAATGTTCTTATATTTTTCAAATCTGCTAAGGTGATGTTACGGAATAATTTTTTACTCTTTTAGCAATAAATTCGGATAAGATGACAGGAAAGTCAATGGTTTTTCGCTAAATTGGAAAAGGTTCTTACAAAGTTTGACCATTCTTTCTTGTTATGGGGCTGAATGCTCAGAACTGTTCCCCAAGATCTCTATATGGGACTTGTTTATAGGGCTTATTTATATACCAATGAAACGACACGTTTTTAACGCATAAAAGCGATATTTCAATGCAGTGTAATAACACTTTTTGTTAGTACTCTATAAACTTTGACCTTATCCAGATGGATATAACTCGTAAGTGTATCACTGAATGCGACAACAAATACTATATTCGCTTTCACTATGGGCACCAAGCAAACAAAGTTAAGTTTCCATTGTCATTGCTTCGTTGTTAATACTGTTTACATCATCAGCGGAGAAACCATTCCAGCAACCTTTCCAGTTGAAGGAAATACATTTACTTGTTTTATGGGGATTGGTTTTAAAGGTGATGGATTTTCTTTACCATTTCAAGTTAGGTGTTGCTTTGTGTGTATGTGTGGCGAAGGTGTAGTCAATATCCTCATACTTAACCGTTACTGCCGTAATCTGAAATTGTTAAAGTCTCAAATGGCATATACGAACGCTAAAGAAAAGCCTTGTCACATACACATGCAGTGGTGATTGAAGTGAGTCACCAAAATTGCTCAGGTGTTGTACCAAAGGATATGTATTCAAAATGTGTTTTAAAAGCGTGTGTATGGCGGGGGTGTGGTCAATATCCTTATACTAAACCTTTACTGTCGCAATTTTAAGTTTTTAAAGTCTCAAATGGCATATACGAACGATATGGAAAAGCCCTGCCACATATAGCGGTGATTGAAGTGGGTTAAATATGGATCTTTCTATAGCGCACTCTTTGTTCATCTTCAGCTCATTGATTATAGAAGCGAAAGCAATGGACTGATTCACCACTGTATATTTGTTAAAACATATACTACTATTAAGGTTTTAAAGTACAGATATACATATTTTCTTATTGGTTGATGTAATTAAGTGATATTTCTTCATTTCTTAAATCCTGTAAATATTGAAAACTCGACTGTAAGCCTGTTAGATTAATCTATATTATTAAGAGACGCGTTATTTAGTATGGTGTTTGTAGTAATGACAATGCGATTATCACTAGAAACGTCTTGGAGAAAGGCTTTGACCTATCCATTCAAAGAATCACTGAAAACCAGACATGTCTTTATTTCAAAATGATACATATTTTCCCCTCAATAATAGTTTGTCATTTTTCCTAATCTCCTGGAGGATTTCATCTATTAATAATCAGGCTTATAACAGGCCTAAGTAGCTTAAGCTCGTCTCAAGGTTTTGTGCCTTGATACTTTATTACTCGTTGAAGAGTCTACACGACGAACAATTAGACTTCCGCAGAGGGGCTCTTAATATGTGTTAAATATGGTTAAGAGCGATTATAATTGGCGAGCGTGTGTTGAGAGGAAGCTGTTGTTATTATCAGACGGTAATAACACAGATCAAAGAGGGATACGGAGGAAGATGAGCCTCTCACAGAGCCCGGATGTGCGCGTGCTGCTTGTCGATTCTGCTATCCAATTCAATTGTCTGTCCAAGTCCACTGATGGCGACTAACTGTGCGAGTTGTCGCGGGACACATGGCTACTGCCGGTCACCCGCTGGCCCGCCACCTGTCCCAAACAAACCTTTCACAGCCAGTGAATCGGTTAATATAAATCCTCCACCAGTGCCCCTGGCATTTGTGAATTACACTAACTAAATAACATCACAGTTAGAAATGACCATTTACCTGCTAATTTACAGCCGTGCGACTGGACTTAATAGACCCTCTTCTAAAAGAGTACAGCTAGAGATGTGTGTAGAGTACAGCTAAAGATGTGTGTATCGTCAGGACATAGCTTACATAGGAGCTGGATCATGACACACAGTTCTTTATATACGCCAATTCAAAGACCTACGTCGTAGATGTGACACCAAAAATGCCGCTAGAGATTAAAAATACGCTTTCCCGTAGCAGATACGCAAAACTGTCGAAAGACCGAATCCCTCGCGTTGCCTAGCCGGCCAGTAAAATACAACCGCATTTATACCATTATATTCATGTTCAGGCCATTTCGACGATTAAGATCCCTCCGAAACCTTTATGAATAACGGCTCAGGTGTTATACCTGTCATACTTTGTCACCTGTCGCCATAGTCATTTTAGACTACAACATGAAATAAACTGGCTCCTCGGAATTATTTACAACCCCGACGAGCCCCAATACAATGCATAAACAACCAATGAGCACTTAGACAGCAAGCAATGGGTTATTTAAGATCGTTAATTAAGTATTGCCAGTCGTGAAACTCTGACAAGAATATTTAGCATATATGTTTCTAAATGAAGTCGAACGATTGCAGATATCTGGCTCAAACTGCCGGCAGACTTTTGATTTACGATTCCGGAAAGATGATCACAACATATGTAACTATTTTAAATCTGGACAGGTGGGTTAATTAGCTTTGACTTGTATCTGCTCACCGCTTATAGTGCATGCATGGCAATTGGCTCAAGCCTAATGACGACATATCCTCAAAAAAGCACAGGTTATAGACCGATGATTATTGGTTTTTATGCTTTCTATGAGGTTTTTCTCCGGTTTGTTATTGTATTTAAGGCAGAAGGAGAAGTGCACAATCCACCCCATATAAGTGAAATACCTGTGACTACACGTTAAATTTCAACCAAGCAGCAATGAACTTCAATTGTTAACCTAAGCTGGTTTAACAATGATGTAGACTTTATGAAAAGTTAAAGTTGCAACCCTTCTAAGAGTAGTTGATCGTGACGAACAAATACATAAGGAAAATAATTTATCACCCCATGTAGATTGTGACAGTTTTGATTTATATTTTTTAATAAATGGTTGGCTAATTGACACTGTTGTTCTTCTGTGTTTCTTTTAACTTTGGCTTTCTGATAGGTAAGGGGTTCACAAAGTGATGTATTATAGGATGAGGGAATATACTGCAT
Organism: Mopalia muscosa; assembly: GCA_031763545.1. Lineage (NCBI taxonomy): Eukaryota > Metazoa > Mollusca > Polyplacophora > Chitonida > Mopaliidae > Mopalia > Mopalia muscosa. The sequence goes on along the minus strand of JARFOD010081471.1, from coordinate 6,011 downwards.
CCAGTCGTATCTTGTAATGGGTCCCATGTCACCAGTATAACCTCTCCCCGTGGCTCCTGTAATTGCTTATTAGAGCCGAAAGGAAACTTAAAACAAGTCCCAAAGCGCGCTTTAATGTGCTAGAAAGCCGGCTTACATCTGAGCCCTCGGATCTTGTCTTACTGCTCCTCCACAATCTCTACGTCTTTAACGGCTAATCTTAACAAAGACAAGAGACCCTGGACACCTAATTAATATAAATAATGTTTATAGCAATAGACAGATAGAGCGAATGTCTTTCAATTAAACCTACTCAATTACTGTCGATTATGCCATTTGGATTGAAGAGAACCGTTGTTTTCTGGCTGCGGCCAATTAGACGTCTGCCCACGTGTGTGGCAACCAGCTGAGTATTACAGACCCATCTCTCTGGAAGCTGTCAAATCTCGCTTCAATATTCTCTCAACGCAGAAACCCCAGTGACAATCTAACAATTCCCCAGTTGATTTCACCTCTTATAACTTCAGCTTTTAATCTTCTTTATTTTCCAGAAAATTTCCGCTTATTTCCACAATTCGCGTCTGTATTCCGGTACGCAGAGATCAGAACGATCGCAATTATCAGACTCTTCTTTATGATTTGTTTAACAAGTCACGTAATGTCTCCCCCTGTGAACACGATTTTCACCTATAGGGTACATGCAACTTACATTCCGTGAGAAAATGTGCTACAGAAGTGTGGGGTTTTTTTTATTGTTATTAATGATAAAAGATGCCTCACATTATCCTTTTGAATTGAGACGCCACTTCAGGTAAATAAGGTATGTAATGATGAAAGCCATCCTATGTGTGCAATAAAACAATACAGTTTCATGTTTTTTGCTAATCAGGATGTAAAATTTTCGCCAATATAATAAAGTGGCACAGTAGGAACAATTATTATTTTAGCAGCGTTTAAATACAATAGCAATAATTAATCAGTTTACAGCTTCCCTTCAACTACCCAAATTGGTTGGATTAAAGGAGAGGAAACAACTTGAACCTTGTTAACCAAACAGCTTGGTGACCGCTATTTATTCAACAGGAATGTATACAGATGAGAGTAAGGTGCTTTGGACATTTGTTTTATATGGTCAATGGGCGCCATTAAGTTTGAGCAAAACTATACACAACCGCCGCGAGTACTATATATGATTAGGTATAGACATTAGAGAACTTTTTCGTAAAAAAATCTTCAAAATTGATAAATTTATGGAGGGCATTACGTCATGGCAAACAATATCAAAGGGAGATAATTAAGTCTCGTTATTATAACACACATTCAACACCTAGAGCTCATCAGTTGCCGATGTATTTACAAAAGGACACGTACATTTTTATTTTGAAATATATTTAGGTCAACCTTGTCAAATATGGCAAGAGCTCATATGTAAATTAAAATCATAACACCTATTTTATCTATGGACGTTTGAGCCATGTTTGGCGACAAGATGACGAAACTATTGGTGTCGGATAGGTTATAGCGATAGGAAGCTAACGATTCAACTCTTAACAAATAAAAAGAAAATTTTATTCACGTTTCCTCTTTCCGTTTCACCAAACCAACGGTGAAGAAAAATGGTATTATAAGCAACCGACTATACGAAACCTGAAGGTCCCGGGGTTCGAATCTCGGTGGAGGCAAGCAAATTTTTCTCTCTTCTTTTTTATTCGATATAGATATTGGACTTAAAAGACCAGCTATGCATTGGACATGTTTCGATTTTAATCAAAGGCCCCTTCAGTCAGAGCTTCACATTCTTCATACTCACAAACCCTGTCTAGTTTCTACAGCATACTTGGCGTGGTCTGTCTACTCTGAGGACGTCGTTAAGATAAAAACACTATCAAAATCATTGATGGACATATATAATTAGTATTTTATTTTTAATTAAAGATCATAAGATTGGCTTATTTTTCTTCTCTCACAATTTGATCTGTGAATTCCCTGCCAGCCTTTCTCTTTTCAACGTGACTGCATTGGTCATTGTACGTAATCAGCTGATAATTTTGCGCATATTTATTGGATTGAGCTATAAAAGTTGGTAAAACATGGTCCGACTCATGTTCTCGCCGAAAATCAACCAATATATTAATATTCTCTGACGACGTGCATGGTAATTAAACGATGAACAAAAATTCAAAGTAATCGTTTTAAAAAGAGAAAGCTGCAGTCTTCTTGAAAGTGTTCATCGATTGCTTAGATAATCCATCGCTTAAAGCATTTAAATCGTACAGAAGATCAAACACTAATACAATCAACCATCAAAGACATCGCAATTAGATACAAACATCTTGATTCACTGTGCTGAGATATAAAAAAAACATAACGTAGACCGATCTAAAAGACCTCATAAAGATCATTATACAGGGAATGGAGTATACTGGAAAGGTTTAAAAATCTAATAACTAAGAATTTCACTTCTCCGTGTCCTTTGAAACGGGAACTCCTTAACGTGAGCAAAGATGAGATGACTCTGACGGAAAACAAAATAAATGTGATGTCCCACTCTCCAGCATGCAGCATTATTGTTATTGCTGCACGGCATCGACAGAAATCACACAATGTAATATTTTGTTTTATTCATGTGATGTATTAAAGACCAATCCAAACAACACAATTTGACATGGGGTTTAGCCATTTTTTTTTGTTTTGTTTTTGTTTTTGTTTTTTTTTAGTTATATTTTAAGTTGTGTTAACAATATAATGCATGTAGGATTTTCTATAACTTAGGAATGGTAGGTCTAAGCTAAGTATGTTAAATGGGTATCGGAAGGACAAAAAAAAGCAATTGCGACCAATATAATGTTTTAAATGAATATACAGCACAATCTAGAGCCTCTGCAATCATGAAACCAGCTACCGTATAAACTCCAACGCAGTAAATAGCCGTGGAAAACCATCTAAATTAATTCAATATATTTCTATAATTCAACGGATGAATTCTATAGAATTGCTAACACGTTAATAGTGTATTGACGAAGATGACGTATAGAGAAATGATTAGTACAATCCGGTGGCACTTATGTAGGAAACTGTCAAATTTGTTACCTTACTTTTACTTGGATATGTATCACTGGGTAGAGACGATGCCACAAAGATCAGCGGATTTTATATAGGATTCGGAGTATTGTGAGTGCTGCGCGACGTTCTCCGCGCTGATCGTAACGTTTAGTTGATGGATTATCAGGGTTCCTCAAACCGAGCATTACCGTAATTAGGAGCTGTGTTAAGATGTAATCATCTCAATTATTCACTTTTTTATGTTGATCAATCGCTGGCGGATATGTAATCACTGGTGATGGCTTGTAATTTGGCCATCAGAAGGCTTTGAGTTTACCTTGTCAAACAATCCGTCTGTATTTATTTTTGCCTCTATCCTTTACATTGTCTCGTCAGCCGATATATGTTTGTCTGAACATTAATGGGGCAGGGATATTGATGAAGGAATGGCTCGGCGCAGTCATTACCAAGGCACACGCGTGTAATCTTTGGGCGTATCTCCATCATCATTTTCTCTTCAAATCACCGGCCATTCGAACACCGTTCTTCAAACATTTGTAATTGAATATTTTAATAATCATGGTACTTTATAGCCCAATTAACTAACCATGGTGTTTACGCAAACAGGTTGTGCTAAAAAATAGTCTGCACCCACACCATTTCCTTAGCAATGCGTAATATGCCTTAAGTGTCTTCGTGTTATATATACATGCATTACATATTGCATAATTTGTGAAGACTGATTGATTCAGATTGGTCATTTTGTTTTGTTTGTTTTTTTCTTTCCGTCACACGGTTAAATTAACTTAAGAGAGACAAAAACTGAAAATGCGCAATCCGAAGAATATTAGTGATTTAATTGTAAAGAACACCCACCCTATCACTCGTTAAATTTCAAGCTTTCGTATTCAGTCAGTAATTCCAAAAAGTAATACCTTGGAAATGACGGAATCTTTATAAACGCTCTTAGCTTAGACAACAGCTTAGAGACTTTAATCCATTTAAGGTATGCAATGACAGCTCGTTTGTTTCAGGTTCACTTTGTGTGTATTTATACATTTAAAGTCATTGTCAAGGGACTAGTTTTTCATATCTGAAATCAGACAAAATCTTGAATTGAGTGATTCGATAAAAAAAAAGTGCAAGATTGCTTCTTGTTTATCTACTATTATAGTAGCCTTCCAATGAAACCGATACTACTTCATTATTTTTGCGCTATTAAGATGTTTGGCGTTGGCTGTATGACCATTCTTTCCCAAGGCCACTTTTTCTGGGAAACAATACGACAGCAACCACACAAACGTATCCGAAATACAAGCGAGTGATGTACAAAGCGCATATATACTTCCGGTTGTAGCACTACCGATTGCTTAGACAACCCTGCATTGCCTTAGAACGAAAGCTTAAACGAGATGATCTGATCATAGTAGATTTGAATGGAATCGAATGGCTATATTGTTTTGTCTATATATTTACATTATTTCCTTCTTTTAATGGCATAGGCCTATCACCACTTCAACTCAAAGGATAAATGGAAGAGGTTTAATCAATGCAGGTTTACACACATATCGGCAATATCTCTGTCCATATTAACAGATCTGTATACTTGGCGAAGATTTCTGCGAGCAGCATGTTGCACAGTGATTCACAATGTTCTCTCTTTATATAGTATTAGAAGTTAATAAACTAAAAAACATTCAACCCCCATTTCCCGCAAAAATTTATCTAAAATACAAGAAGACACAAACTAACAAGTCGACCAGTAGCTCCACTGTACCTGAATGCTTATTTTTCTTACGCGCTTGGCACTGCGAAGCCACGAATGTACAACGCACATCACCTCGGACTTAATATCATCGGATCCTCGTCATTATTATACTTCTGGTATATATATCGTATCATCCAAGGGTTATTCTTCTTTTGGTTGTTTGTGTCACCGTGCATGCCCATGGTTTTCGGAAAAAATCTCAAGCCATTCTAACTGTTCAACCTGCAGAAAATGTACAGAGGTATTTTCAAACTTGAAACGAAACTCGTATGTTAACGTTTTCAAAGCGTTTAAGTTAAATTGACTATAGACTATCAAAATAGCCAAAGCTCGCATCATTTTATTGGGATTGGTCGCCCATATGTCCTTAAGATAAGGTGAATAATGTTCGTTTGATAACAAAGGATTGATTTACACCATAACAAGCAGAAGTGACGATTTCGTTCAAATAACAAATAATATCGATATTTACTAAACAAGAGATAAAGTTAGTCGTGACTATATGGCCACGATATGAAATAAAATCACACCTTTTGCTATAAATAATGATTTCCTTAGGCTTTTGACATAAAAAAACACCCAGCAAATCATACCTGTAAATTAAAAACCCTCCGTGGTTTTGGATTTGTCAATGATCATATCATTATTTACCCCTATTTCATAATAAGTCAACAGGTTTAATACCCAATTATAAATGGCAGACATTCATTGATTTGTTTTCGCCGTTTTACATGTTTGTTTTTTTGTTGTTTTTTTTTTACAGAGAACAAGGGGTTATTATGCAAATGGGTTTAGTATAATGTATCCATACATACTCTAACAAGTCAGATGGAAATTTACTCTGGATACGTCTGTCTCATTAGCTGACTAATTGTATACTCGCTTTTTCCAGAGAGCAGAGAAATATTAATCGAGAGCAAGGAGAAGTTCCCTTTCCTTCACTATTTTCAATATTTCAACCGTTTTCCCCGGGTGTAGCCGTTCGTTTTGTATTATTTTGTTTATTCAATTTTTTTCTTGCTTATTTATTGTTGTTTTGTTTTGGTTTTTATCAGACTTAGTTTGTCAATGACTGAGTATCGTTCCAGAAGTTAACTTGGTAATATACTGAATAATTTTTGTGTCTTTTAGAAAGTGAAGATTAACAGTATTTTCGTTATTTTGGAATAATACTTTCTTAGTTAGAACATATACCTGTTCAGAAAATTTTGTAGGTTGAAAC
>JARFOD010081460.1:0-19503 GCA_031763545.1 Mopalia muscosa | reverse complement strand
GGCCATTTTCTTTTTGCAACATTTAGTATGCTCTGTTACCAGACTATCTAGCCGTGATCGAAGTTCTCGCGAGAAGTCTGGTTTAGTGAGACTAGCTACAAAAAAGAAATGACACGGATATCGTATAGTTGCTTTTCTGATAGGTTAATTTAAAAAAAAATATTAAAAAAATTAAAGCGACCCAAAAACCCAATGACCTATAGGTCATTGCGCTAACCTATATAAAGTCTACTTATCGCATTTGACTCGTGGTTGTTTACTATAATGATCTAGGCCACACGTGTTTTCGAATACGTAAGAAATAAAATCCAAAAATATATTTTGTTTATAAATAAATTGATAGGTTTTGGGTTCGATTTAATTTTTGGAATATTTTTTTTTAAATTAATCTATCAGAAAAGCAAATAAACGATAACCGGGTCTTTTTTTGTTGTTGTTGGTGCAAATTATAACATGCGGTGTAACCCAATGACTTGTATATATAGGTCATTGGTGTAACCAAACTCTCTAGTCGTGGTCGAAGTAATCGCGGGGAGGGTCTGGTTCACGCGAGACTAGATTATGGGAGGTATTTGGTTATAACAGTCGCCGAATCACCTCCATGACATTGACCGCTTAGTCATAAACCAGAACTTTGATTTGTCGTGATATTCCGTAGGTTTTCACTCTGCGGTATTTCAGCTGTATAAATGACTCCGAGCCTATGTATAATAATGATGCTAGCTGCCTAACATTGAAATTCCTTTTTGAAGTTACCAACAAGTTTCCAACCATTTTTTAAAATATTTTTTATTTAACGGTAATGTTTTTAGTATCACCCACGATATCACGAAGGCGGATCTTTTAAGAAAAGTACCCCCTTATTGAGAGCCTTATAATGGCGCGTCGCTTATATCATTTTGTACGAAGTGAGGGGAAAAACAAGTTAATCCAAAAATAGAGCCAAATTAAAGGTTCAACGAAAGAGAAAATTTAACAACAGATCATAGACAAAACCATTTTTTTAATTGGCAAATTGTCAAACTCTTAGAAAATATTGTTCTATAGCAGGAAGCGAAATTATAAATGGAAAATAATAATGAGAATAATTTTCTGTACACATCAAGCAAATACAGAGAAGATTACTCTGTCGTGACGTTTATTTTAGTGTGTGTAGCACTTAGTTATCGCCCTTGTTCCGTTTCCAGATCTTGACACTCGACGGCTTGTCACCAAAAATGTAGAAATGATATATTGGATATTATTTTAAAAATATGTATATATTCAAATATACCCGTGTGTTAATAAAATGAAACATTAACAAACAAAACAGATCCATCTCCATTCTCTAAAGATCAGCGTAAGTTGAGCTTAATTACCATCATGGCAACGTTTAGACAAGAACACTTTGTTTAACGGGACCCTGGTCAATTGCTGAAAGTGTAACAGATCGATGACTAGTTTCTTTGACAGTGGCAGATTCTTGTATTCAATGTATTTTATTTAACTTCTGATATACGAACATCTGCTAAATCATGACAAACATACATTTACTAATTTTTCTTTTCACAACCTGTGCACGGATACCATATTGACCCTAGATTTATATATATATATATATATATATATATATATATATTTGTTGAGATCCAATAATGTCTCACAGAGCATACACTTTTGTAATAACACAAATGGGGACAACAACATCCCAAAAATCAAGCATATACCCTAGAGTGGTTTGATTCATCAACGAAGCCTAAACCGAAAACATGAATTCAACTTCTTTTGATATGTTAACAGTAAAATATTCATCCGTTTGTCGCTTTAATGTCATGGCTGTCCTGACATAACTGACATTATGGTAGAGTTATTAGGACCTGGTGGTGACGTCTGGCGTCCAGATTATGACATTTGGTGCCATTACCGACACAGCACTTAGCACAATGAATAGGGCTAAGTCCTCCGCCAGCCCTACGTCCCTCCTATCTCAACCGATGGGGAAGGTTGGAAATTGATCCACTGATATCGCCGGCCTCTCAAAACACATTTCGGATCTTTCTCGGATTTTTCTGGATATAAAAGTCACAATGATGTTACTCGTTATTTGATATTCTCGCCCGAGTTGCCACGTATAAGCTTCCTCCCTTTGTGACAATAAGATTGAAAACCTCCAGATAGAAATATTGCAAGTAGGAAGATTACTAGTCATTGTTTTCAGTTTATCTATAAAAAAAATCAACGCAAAATAACATATAGGTTTTGAGAGGCCGGCCATAGCGGCCGATCAATTTTCAACTTTCACCATTTCTTGAGATAGGCGGGAGGTAGGGCTATAAGACGGAGGAATTAGCCCTATACATTGTGCTACACAGCGCTAACCAAACTGTTTGAACCAGTATAAGTTGTTGGAAAAGCCCGATCTATTATATTAGTCTTTGGGACTTTTATCGAGATGGCAGTGTATTATTTTTTTTTTTCGTTAAAAGACGGATTATATGTTTTTCATTTATCCGGTCATATATTGTTTGTCCTTCATACTGATGATGTCCTATATAGCTTCTTTTTTTTCCCCGTAGAAATAACAAATATACCAGGGAATTCGGAGAGTATCCTCATAGCCATCTAAGAATATACTCGAACTTTAATCTGGACAAATAAACAGGCAAATAAACTTACAAACAACAAAACATCAACGATATATAGCTATTATGTTCAGATTGATACCAGTTTGTTTTTGGTGGAAATCACATCTTTTCTCTTAAAATAAGTTCATAAATGTTTGAGCGTGCATAACCAAACACTAGGAGCTTACTGAATGAAGACCAGTAAGGCCCACTAATACCGCATGTGTTATTACAACTATAGTTTGTGTAACAACAGTGCGATAGAATGGAGATACTAGATTGAAGATAAGATCCCACGGGTTACACGTAGAGCCACATAGATAAGTTACTAAAGAGACCGTTTTCCCACCCTATATGGTGACCTTTACCTATTCACGGTATAGTAGCGGGTCGTTATGGGACGTGACTCAACATTTCAAACTGAAAATTCATCAAGAAACACGATTGTTAAAATGACTATAACAACTTGGAAGGAACCGTGCACGAGGTCCCCGTCCCACTTTTGAGGCGTGTTGTCGTTAGAAAATGGATATTGTTGAATACAGCTATATATATAATTTAAAAAAAAATAGAATAACACCAGACCATGCACTTGAAATTGTATTGTATAATAATGTGGGTGTTTTTTACAATATGTTATCTGCTTGACAACTTTATGTCCTGTTACACCTACATCATATGTCGATGGCTTACTGAGCCTATATACCATACAATATAGCATACAAGGGATCTATACATTGTCAAACCTGTTGACAAAATATCTAAATGTGAAGTTTGATGATATGTTAAAAGTTTGAAGTGCTTACAATTAAGTTTTCAGCAAGTAGGCCTACCCGATTATTGAACAAATGGTTTTGATTGACAACAACAAAAATCCGTTCTTTGTAACACATTACCTGTGAATCGATAAGTTAAAACAACGTTGAAGTCCATTCTAACATATAAAACAGTTTCAACAGTGGCGATTATAATTGTTCAAAACGTTTTGCAAAGATGTAACCTTTCTATTTAAAATCAATCCTCCTGTGGTAATAACATACACTACCCGACTTAATGGACTTTGGGTATAGAACCAATTAGCATAGAAGGAAACTGTAGAGTCACATCGGGCTTTGTATTACTCCGCAAATACAATACAATGCCTTCCGTAAGAATATATTTTTCAAAAGTAAACCTGCTGTCACACAAATTCGAGTAATCATCTCATGTTCTAGATAAACTCACAGGGACAAGTTTCCACATAGATCTAAATCTCGGGTCGTTTGGGTAACCTTGAACCAAATGGTTGAGAAGAAGGGAAATATAACGGAAGACCTTGGAGTGTATGGGCGGAATAATACTTAAGTAACATTGATCTGGACCATCCACTCCTGGGTATATTTATTCATTCGGATTGTTTAAAGAACCGGAGACTTAACCACGAAGGACTTGCACATCCCCATACTAGATCTTTGAGATACACTGAGAATATGGTGGATCGTTAATAATAAAATAAAATTAAAAACAGGGGGTTACAAAAGAAGAGTGTTTACTAAACTACTATATAGGTTAGCTTCTCCCTGCGGGCAACACAATATGGATGGCATTTCTGGAATTTGTATGGCGTGCTTTATTTTCGTGTGAAAGTAACCGGACTAAATTCGTCTACCATTATAAATATAGGGTCCGGGACTATTGAAAGAAATATCTTTCAAAAAGAAAATTGCAACTACAATACACTTCAGAAGCTGTTTATACCTTGTTAATAATATATTTTATATTTTAATAATATATATTTATAGTAGGCCTTATATATAGACTGAAAAGATAGCAAGCAGAATTATTGTGTTGAGATCCAAAATTTAGCTTCTATACGTACCGTATATATGCGCTTAACCTAGGTTCTCCTTTTTCCTAAATAGTTACAAAAGTTATATCCTAAAGCGAAAAGGGTATACATGGCTTTATACATTTTAAGCTAAAAGGAAAGAAAATGGGACTAAACTGACAGAGCATAAAATTCCACAGTCAGTCTTTTTATTGTTGTCCCTTTGCATGGAATTTCAATGGACTGAGCTGAATTCAAATGTATAACGACCGTCACGCTAGAGTGAATTCTACATCTCCTCAACTATATCACAAGGTGGATATTATATTAAATCTATTCTATAATATACTTTACATGTTAAAATAAATAAAAACTACTTTCCAAGCCAGCTCTAACCGCTAGCAAGTATATTGTGACGGCTAATTGCCTTGTATAAAATAATAAACCGAGAGACAAAGATGTTTTGTTTCGATCGATTAGTTGTCGTTTATATTCTAAATTAACTCCCGAAAAATCCAGTATTCTCACCACTCTATCTATGAAGAAAAATGATTAAAGTATACACAGAATAAAATAAAAACTAATTTACAAACTTGTAATGGTGAGAAAATAGCGTTACTTTTTTTTATTCCATAAAGAAGTGAAATTGCATAAATTGGAAGAAAGCAACAGGCGTGTGAAAAAGCCTATTTATATGTAAGTATATATATATTACTCTTGCAAAAGTGCTTCAAAAGTTCGCTTACGTTCTTTATTATGACTTTTATAGGATTCATTAAATTCATTTTCAGAGGGTGTTCGCTTCCGAGACGAATTTGTATAAAAAAAATTTAAACCCATTATAACAGTTATACAGTTATCTGTAATACACATATATACGGTCGAATAAGAAAAACGTATAATCATTTTGCAGATGGTTTGAATTGTGATTATTAAACCCTTAATTGCCTTAAACATTGTAATAGTTGTATAAGAATCGTCTGTATAACAGTATAATGTTAGAGAAACAACATAATCAAAGCTAGATAACATTCCATATAATTGACATCTCCCATATCGCCAACATCAGCTGAAGAACATCATCGACATACCATGCAGGACATTAATAAATTATTTAAAAAACACATTTTTTTTTCGTTGAAAAGAGAAAACCAAAGAGAAATAGTCTTCTTGGATTACATCACTTCAAACGCCTTATCCATCACATGGATCCAGTCAAACATATTCAAAGATAAAAGTTCGTTTCTACTCCGTCCAGAATATCAACCCAGCCCGAATACCTGCATGGTCTTGCAGAGGCCGTTGATAGCTTACAAGGGGAACAACAACCTCCAAATATATGACTGGTTACAGTTTAAGTCATTTAATATTTTCATCAGTTTATTATTTTTTTGCCCTTTTCTGTGTCAGCATACTTAAATATATATATATTTTTTTAGCGTATATTGATTGACCTTACTCATTAGGCATTTATAATAGGCCTACCATTCATTAAACTTTTCATTTGAACAGACAACTTGGTTATGTGCACCTACCTGTTTTATCAGTATTGTTTTGGGAGAGGTATATACATATAGGTCGTTCATAACAAATTGACATTAAGCCTAACCTTAAAAATTTGCATCTGGTAGGGGAGTTTGTAAAGGAAATTATCTGTTTGCAATTTCATTTCATGTATTCAGTGCCTCCACCCCCGAATTTGATATTCTATAGTTATCCGATTAATGCCAGTTTTGTAACGGCTTCAAATGGGTTGAATCAGGGAATGGAGGGGCTTCTTTACCCTTGCATGCTTATTTGCGTTTTGCCTTGACAAATTTTTATTTTTATTTTTATTTTTGCATTGTCTTGTTAGGTCACAATTACCGCCGTAAATGATTTATGGATCCACTATGTCATTTGCACTCAAAAAGTCGAACTCAATTAGAAGAACACGCTTTTGATCGTATACGCCTTGGTTGTATAGTTGTTAGTTTCTACATGCTGTCTCTCGCGTGTCCATTTCTGCCACAGCGTGTCGCCACATGTCACTCGTGCCTGGCCTCGCGTTAGGGCATGATTGACGGGCCGGCGGCGTGACATTCAGGACGATAATAGATCCTGCAAAAAATGGCCTTAACATTTACATTTGAACTGATTTATCTAAATTCAGTAACATTTCTGGAGGGTTTTTTGGGGGATCTCCTTCGCCGTCATTCGTAATCGTGACTTATAAATTCATTTGAGTAACCTTTTCGTGGCCTACCTGTCATTCATTTACGCTACGGTATCGAATTCTCTTTAAAGTCAGATTGAATTCGTTTTTTTTATAGAGTTGTGCTAAAGCTACAGAAACCATCAAGATATTCTTGATGTAAGATGAAAGTTATGATGATTTCACTATTCAGTAGGGAATACAGATGAACGCACAGGCTGCATAAATTAGCCTAAATCTCTGTTTGCATGCGTTGGCATAATTTATCGCAATTTGTAATATATCTGACTTGGATAGGGAACAACAACACCAAACAGATCATCGGCCTACCGCATATGTTTGGGAACATTGGGAGACAGACACATGGCTTAAATGAAATACATGGAAGTCCTAATCATATACAAATGTCGGCCTACTTCTTCATAGGATATTACGCATAAATATCCATCGTTTCGGTAAATGCCAGCCAGTCTCTCACAGGACGTGCATGTCATTTTTGGAGAATGCATCACAAAACAGTTCGGATGTGGGAGCACCAGGACCCGATTCCACAAAGCAGTTTTGTACTTAACGGATTTATGTCAACAAAATTCATCTTTACAGCCTAGAATCCTGTATAGAACTTATAATGATAAAATAAGTTGTTCCCAACCGCTCCAAACAGCCTTTTAATGTGCCGTATACGTAAGACCTGAAACAAGCCTGAGGCGATTATGCATAATTGGTAATCGAAAGCGAGGATATATGGTTTATGGTCAAAATGTTTAAAGGCCCTCTCATTTATCAGTTTGAATTTTAAAATGTTATATTTTAGCATAAGTATTATAACGTTATTAAGTCACAATTAAAGGCATTAATTTAAAACTAAGTTAAGGCAAGTGACAAAAATACCAAATTTAGTATTTTGACTTAAGTCAGAAAATGCTTTGTGGAACTATTCTTAGGGCAACAGTTTATTACGTTTTCTTTTGGTAATGCTTCAGTGCAAAGTTATCTTAAACATCTTAGTTTTGTTTACGGTACCGTCGAGTTTAAGTTTCACGTAGACGTTTAAATTTAAAAAAAATAAATAAAAATACCGTTTCACTGTTTGTGGACTTTTGATTGGTCCACTGTTAAGGAATGTTTTCTTGTCCCAGCAAAATGCAGCAAATACGGGGAACTCATCTTAAGGAATTTAGATGCAGAGTTCTGTGTTTCTAATAGTTTTCTCATTTACCGACTTATGGGTTCAATTAGTATACTGTTCAATATATTTGAATTACTGAACATTCTGATACTTTCATATGCTAAACGAGACTTGAAGCCTTGTAAAAATACGGAAATACAGTTAAGGTATGTATTTGTTGTCGACTCGCCATTTTTGTTCTTTCATTTCGACTTCAGACTTACCTTGAATTCCGAGGTAAGTCATTAACAAAGTTAGCGGCATTTAAACTATGTAGCTAAAAAGACTATATGTAACCAAAAACTACAAAGAAGCAAAATAAAAAAAAAACAACAACAATAGTAGTTATAAACATGAACAACAGTTAGAAATACTGAAGTAATTTAAATAAGTATTTAAAAAATATACAATTGTGACAGATAGTTTCACTGAGAGTTTGGCATCCATGCACTGAAAGAGTTCGTGAAGGTTGTAGGAAATTTACAGTATTTATTAACGACGTAAACGTTGGGGCACTTGGCTATATGTTCGACGCACGCTCCTGAGTCCATTAATAAACCTTATGTTGCAGGTGGACGTATTTGGAGTTAGAAGAGATTGTGTTATCTAAATTAATATCAAAATGTGTTTATAATAATTGAAAGTTGTAATATTGAAATGACAGTTATGGTATCCACGATCATTGAAGCGAGTCATTTTTTCTCGTTGCTAAATGGTTTTAAAACTAATTTCATTTCAAGTAAGGCATTGGCCAACAGGACAAGCATATATCTTTCTCTTGGGGGTAAATACAATTGTCTGCCAGGGGCATTTGAAGTAGATTTATGAATTTAGATAAAAACGTAGATATATAGTACCGTGTTCAAAATAACTCTCTGTGATGCTTCAATTCCGTAAACTACACATTTCATGAGCAGGAGGTTAAACCTGTATATTTCAAAGTGACACTTGTCAGTTTTCACCTGAAATGTATCATGTGTCATTGGATTACATTCACCTGGAGCTATATGCTTATTACAAGTTTGAAAGGAAATTAATGAACGCTGCTAGCTATAGTTTGTACCGTATAGGTCACGTTTTAGTTATTAATTAAACTATACATGAATTTGCTTTTTTATTAGGCCTATGTATGAAAATCAAACTTGGAATATTTGTATATGCTGACCAACAACATTGTCTTAGGGACAATATCATCCTCGAGGATAAACTAATAAAATCCGGTGACTGACCTAGAACTGCATGCGCCTTCAATAATAATTCTCGTTCAAATAAAACCCGGTGGTCAAGCCGAATATGAGTTAACAGAATAAGCTTTATGGAGATTCCGGACTGGCCATAGGTATAAATGTTAAACCACTCGGCTGCTTTCTGTTCTTTTTTTAATTCTCTCATTTTCGATATCACTTTTATATTTTGTCAGGCGAAGCTCCCCAAAGTTGCTATACAGAAATAACCGATAATCAGAGTTGCACCACTTTTGTATTCGTATATATGTTTATGGTGTAACATTGGATGTTTTTCTTTATATATTGAATAAGTAAGGATTTGTATATAACCGATCATTCCTTATACTGTCTTTGACTTCTATTACGAAGAGGAGTATCATTCAGAAAACTATGGCTGGACACGAATATATAGTTATACACAAAAATTAAATGAAGTTACTTTATTATAATCAGAAATTGTAGTCAAATCCTTATGTTGTAAATGTTCTGTGATTAGCTGATAAAATAAAGACAATAATCCACGAATAAAAAGGAGAGAAAATAAATAATCGTCAGGAATTGTTTCGATTTTGAAGCCATGTTCGTTTTCCAATCAGATAGCTGAATCTATACTGGTATTAGTTTAGATGATCCTCTTTGAACTGACTTTATCCCATATCAAAGTGAGATATGATACTAGAACTGTAGTTATATTTTCTTTATATTGATTGTTATAGCTTTAGCACTTGACCAACACAGGCCGGGTTTACCAATCACCGAACGTGAGCACGTGGTAATGAAATCTACACCGCAGGTGAGGGAATTGACATCAATAAGAGACGAGCTTCCAGGTAGGTTGTTTTGAGTGGCTCGAGCTCAGGCACGCCTGACCGACGCTTTAGTCACACACACGCATGCACGTTCTTTTTTTTTTTAACAGCGTATGCCAACAAAGCCATCGATGAGGTGCCGGAACTTACCTTGATTTAACACTACCATTCGTGATTGAGGCTCCATTTTCGTGATAATCGCCTCTATAAATTGGTCCAATCAGTCACGTTCCATAGGTTTCCAAATAAGGGTGGCCATCTCTTTGCATCCGGGCAACCCTGTATTTGCCTCAACCTGCACCATTTAATAAAGTGCATGTATTAAACTATAGCTTAGTTTCCGTATCTGTACTTTGTTCGTGTCTCAATCCGTATATATTGAGACAAAAGTGAATTTAGAAATTAAGTTGGTAGGAAACAGCCTATAACCTGGATACATGGAGACATCAGCTCACTCATTCCGAAAACAACGATGCCAGAATTTCTTCAAAAGGTCATGTTTGCAAGGTCAAATAAAAATATTAAAATCCGGACATTTCATAACAATTTATAAATGTTGTTTGTTGTATAAGTAATGTTTTGTTGAATTAGCATTTGAATTAAAAAAAATACTTTCGAATATTGTTGAATGCCGCCTGGTAGAATGGTCACTAATTTGGTTCACCGACTATGAAGTAGCCTACATGCCGGGTGCGTTAAGTACATAGGCCCGTGTAAGGACAAAGTGGTCATATCTGTATAGTTATATAATAGGTGCATAATAATAGATGTGTACTAGTTATGCCATGGCATAGCCATGAAGGCACCGATTCATTATGGCCATTCTTGTCAGACGTTAATGGCAGATTACATCGCATAATAACCCAGACATAGGAAGTCAATAAATATCAGTTATACACGCTGTTTGCTTGCTGGACAGGTTAATGATGCAAAACCATATTGGAGTCTAGCGTCATAGACCAATGTCCCATTTGGAAACCCCTATCCTCACGTGCGAACAGTATTCTGTCGAAACATGGAGATTGATGATAGCTCAATTGACGCAATTATATTCCAGAGAATATAGATTCAAGAACAGGAGATGAGGTATACTCTGTAAATAATTCAGACAATTTATTATTTCGTCAGGCGACAAAAAAGCGACTATACCCATGGGTCTTTTAAACTGCATTTTTTTTACAGCACTTTGTTGGACCTTTAGTTGTTTGCAATGTTTCCTCATCCCGGTCCTCAGTCGTATTTGTGGAGGCACAATGAGTAGTGCATCCATTGTTATATAAGTCAAATACCCTTGACTACGACGTTAAACACAAATGAAATAAACAATAAATGCGTCATGCACCATCTTACTCACTTATATTCACACGCTCACACACACACTGTCTTGCTCACACTCACCACAACACACTCACTCATTCATTCAATATAACTCTATAGATTTGTGTGGACGACTAATAGATTCTCTGTTTATTCAAAATACAGTTTCTTCATATCTTGGAGTTAAAGCAAAAAATTTGGCATTCTAAGTATATACCTTTCGTTCAGTCCCAACTAAACAAACCCTTACGTAACGCTGACTACAGAAACCTGCCCAACACTGTTAAGCTTTTTGTCACTCCTAATTATCTGGGTTATACAACACACGCAACAGTCTAATGAAATAGTGTAGAGATTATATCGTAATGAACCTCAAAACCTTTCGTTAATCGCAAAAAAAAACCAGACCTAGATTTCAGCCTTTTCGGTGTTGAAAGGGCCTGGACGAAGCTGCAAAGAAAAACAATGAAAAATGTTTATTGTTCTTTCGAAATGTGGTTAAAAAAAATAGGAGTAACTAGGCAAGCGAGTACAATGAACATAGCAGACTTGTTGTCTTGTAATAGTCGCTCGCTTATAATGTCACGCTGGTGGTCGTATCCAGGCAGGCTATATTGCTATAGGTAATTGCAACAAAACAACCTCTTTGTACAACAAGTGGTAATTAAGGCTCTAGCCATTGTTTTATAAAGTCAGCAGAAAAAAATAAAAAACCTCGCCTAACTTTGTCTTGAAAGAGACAAATGTTTTTTTTAAGTTATCTTTAAAACTATACCCATAGAAACTTAGTCCTTGTTAATGTATATTGAGATCTCATAATAGACTACATGACGATTTTAAGGACTAAATCATTTCTTTTAATGGAACCATATACTAGCGTTAACCTTCATTAAAGATATTGTCCATGTGTACCTTACTTCAATCAGCGAACTCAGAAAACAACCGTATTGGGACTGGTAGCGATACGTCTATAATGATGTCAAACGGGCAAACGTTTAAAAATACAGATTTGCTGATATACTACATATATGTGCATGAACTGTATCTTATATAATTATACACAAATAATGAAATGCCAAACACTGAAAGTTAAATGGTTAAGACAGCGACAACAAAGAACAGGGTGCAATTTTGATCTGATTTTAATTAGATTGGAAATATTGTAAGTAGGTAAAGGGAAGTTCCACATTAAAAGCTTTGTTCTGACTTTATTACGATTTTGTTTTTTACCACAACGAATACATGTTGACTGTTTGTTGTACTTGTGTAATATAGAGCCACACGTTAGTAAGTTAAGCATGGAGTAAATGTTTGTCAACCAATGGGTATCTTACATCTGCAATGAGTATGTACATACTCACCCCAGCTTACATTAGAAACAAATTCAGAAATAGAAGCAAAAATATACTGAAATTCGTGTTATCGCTTTATTTGATTAATACACTCTACATGGAAATTATATCATACACGTGGACATTTGACAGTTATTAAATTGATCAGAATATTTCTTTCTCCATCGTTCACATGACGAAACAAGCTAAAATAAAAGAAATAAAATAAAATAATTCTCTATTTTCCACAGAACATCCGGTTTGGTTTGTTGTTTCAGTCCGCCAGAACATTAGAGTTTTGTAACTATTGGTTTTCACATTTATCAACAATCTATTATGTAGTATTAGCAACTTATATTTGCGTTGTATCACCTAATCCGTATAGGAAAACATTTAACGATTGAGGTACATGTATTGACGATCATATCAGCGGTAACATCAAAGAACTTAATTACAGGTATTTGGAGATAATTACTTGTGATTTAGGGTATTAGAACACTGATATGGGATTAATTCCAGTTGTCCTAAGCTTTGGTAAATAAAGCTAGATGAGAACGGCGGTGAGAGATCTATCTCAAATATACTCCAATTGTCTCATATATTCAACCAAAGGCTGGCAGCCATTACAGTCACTAAAACAGTTTTCGAATCCTGAGCAAATGCCATACACATAACCATCTTGTATCCAATAGCCCGAACAGTTTTTGGATATCCTCTAAAAAAAAATATATATAATTATTTTATTTTCAGCTCAAAATCGTGTTGTTAAGAACGTACTTTCATTTATAATGCACGTTGATTGTTTACACGAACAGTCATCATTTTACGGTACACTAACAGCACTCGCAGAGTAAGAACCAACGTGTTAGCCCCATGTGTATGAATCTAATCATACATTTCTAGCACAGGTTATGGTTTGTGGACGGAGATTCCTGTTGCCCTGCTGCTCCCAGACCATAGAGACAAGAGGTGTCTTTCATTTGGCGTCTTATATAATTATACAGTCTTAATTTTTGCCAGTGATGTCCAAGATGGTTGAATTCCTTCACCCCTCTTATATGCCATCGTATTTATTACCCAGCCGCCAGATCTAAGTGAAATCACCGTATACACGACGTAGACTCCTAATCAATCAAATAAACAAACAGTTAGAACACCTATTGAAAAACAACGACTTGTTAATTCTTCTGACTGACATCATGTCGTGTTATTGCAAAGCTTCAATAGTTATTTTGGGCCCTAATTGATGTCCACTATCCCATTATTCGCAATGCATAGAAAATGGAACCGATTAAGGTACAAATACTCGGCTACTTGACTCTACCTTTATATGACTTTAATGTGAAACCGAATGTCAACCAGTACAATAGGTACAATAGACGTGTATTTTAGTATGCGTGGTAATATCATACTATCGGCTCGTGTTGGGGTGTGTGATAGCTCCAATTGTTGCTATTACCACTAAATGTCCTCTCTCCATTTCCTCTAGTCGACCAGTATCTGGACTCAGCACAGGTATAAAAGAATGGGGAAAAAAAAAAACTTTCCTGAAACCATACACACTAAAAATGATTATCTATTATTGATTCGCTTTGCGTCACAGATCTACCGAACAGTATGAAGTAAAATTGTATTCGGACATTTAAAAGAAGAGGCACAGGCAACCATCTATTATATGTTTCAATATTATTAAATCCAAAGTTTATAAACTTAAGGTTATGTTAAGTAAATTTGTTTATAAGAAACATAGTCCTGTAACAAAATGTGCGAAATCAAACATTTGAAGACAACGACAGCTTCCTGAGATATATGGACATCGTTTTCCATAATAAAATCCAAATAATACACAAAGTCTGATTTTACCTTGAATGTTCCATATTAACAGGTAAGTGTCTTAATCTTGTTTGGTGACATTTACCAACACGTCACTCAAATTGAAGTTAGTTTGGATACGATGAAAATAAGAATACAGGTAATCAGTTGGTAACTAACAGGTTTGGTTGATTGTTTGGTCTTTTACGCCATGCTTTGGCGTTCTTCACTTATATGACGACAGTCCATTCCAATAATAATTGGCACTATATATAGCACAACCATATTATTTGCGGTACGTTGATACAGTTTACCATTAAATCTTCTTCCATGTAGGGCTAAGTAAAGAGAAACTTGGTACTCTTCAAACAAACTGCCCTGAGTTTGTTGAATAAGTTATACTATTACAGGCCTATATGAGGGTATAAAATGAAGTTGGCAGACAAATTTCTAATGCAGAAAAGGTAATGTAGATTACAACATTGATTTTGTTTTGTTTTCATTGCTGAATTTCATTTGACATTAAAAATGACGAATCACTGTTTCCTCTACAGTCGGAAGTACATTAATAAGTGTTCTGTAATACAAAAAAAAATCATGCATGTTTTTTTTTTTATTGCCTCTATTGTCGCCGTTGACGTTATACAATTAATTTGGAGTGTAACAGAAAAAACCTATTACTCATATGCATTACTTGTCTGGTAGATTTAACCATGACTGATGTTGAGTTTTCACACTTGGTTACTATTGAAGGTCTATACCAACGACGAACGGCTTAAGTGATCTATAATAGTGTGTTAAATCGATTCATTACCATTCATTAGTATTAAACTGTTGGGTTTTTCGTGTAGAGTCCGATTGGTTTATTTAATTTTGTCAAATGAGGGGATTGAGTAGGCGTCAAACGCCACGCGACGTCTATATTCTCACATAGCATCAGAGCATTATGTAAAACTGAATGTTCCAATATTTTAAAACTAAATGTTCCAATGTTTTAAAACTCAACGTTCCAAAGTTTTAAAACTGAACAGTCCAAAGTTTTAAAACTGAACGTTACACTGTATTAAAGCTGAACAGTCCAATCATTTAAAACTAAACGTTCCAATGTTTAAAAACTGAACATTCCAATGTTTAAAAACTGAACGTTCCAATGTTTTAAAACTGAACGTTCAAATGTTTTAAAACTGAACGTTCCAATGTTTAAAAACTGAACGTTCCAATGTTTTAAAACTGAACGTTCCAATGTTTAAAAACTGAACGTTCCAATGTTTAAAAACTGAACGTTCCAATTAATGTTTTAAAACTGAACGTTCCAATGTTTAAAAACTAAATGTTCCAATGCTTTAAAACTGAACGTTCCAATGTTTAAAAACTGAACGTTCCAATGTTTTAAAACTGAACGTTCCAATGTTTTAAAACTCTGTGCATGCCAATGTCATATTATTATACGACAAATATTAACATTGCTAGCCTCCAAGATAAAGTCACTTCATGTTGTTCAAGGCTCGGATGACACTATCGTGCGGGAAATGGCCCTTCTACTTTTGTGATAAAAAATGTAAACAAGTATTTTGTGGGTTATACAGCACAGCAAAACAAGCAGATTTAAAAATATGAAACCCGCTGAAGCGCAACAAAAGCATAAACATGTCGAAAAAATTGTCATAGGAAGTGAGCCGTCCTAATTTTGACAATTTCCGTTTTCCGAACACCTGTTTAAATTCCGCATTACAAGATATATGTGTACATTGTGGCGATTTTCAAAACAATCTGACAACGATAATGATGAATTGATTTATCAGCCGCCGCCTCTGCGTATCACATGCCATCTTTTTAATCAAGACAGGTGACGATCCTATAGAGGCACAGGTGTCGTGCGATCCTATCCACGTGAAGTGGTAGTGAAATTCTGACCATTTTGAAATCGCGTTACGGTTTTGAAATTTTGGCCGACATAATTAGGGTTTGAATTATGTTTGGATTTAGTTTTAAATAATCTTGATATAACTTATTTTTCTCTCGACTTTCTCGCCTATAAACTATTGGCGAAAAACCAGAAAGCCAGCAGAAACCGTCGGAATTTTACCAATAGCATGTGTTTGGCGCTCAGACGAGACAGTTTCAACGTGACGTCTATGGATTGAAAATCCAACGCGTCAAATCAGTAAAACAAACATACTATAGTTTAAAAAGCCACGTGGGACTAGACAGGTGATGGGGCCCAGATAATAGAGAAGTGACCACTAGACTAACGGTCAGTCATTGTCAACTCTCCGGCCATCTGTCGCCGAGTCTTTTTACCAAATAAATATTGACATGCATTTTAAAATTCAAATCGGCCTTCCATAATGGCAGGGATCACTAATAACGGTCCAGAAAGAAACCCAAAACATCCTAACGAATATCACAATTACATTATCGGTTAAAATCGAAATTAGTTCAGGAAAGAACTGTAACTGCTGACTAGACCATAAAATGTATGCGACAAAATAGTTTCTGTTTAATGCAGTGTAATTAAATTTACTATATGACCTGTTCTCTTTGTAAGTACTCTATATTCAACTGCTGGCTGCTCATTTATTATTATTGCTCATTTATAATTCATAAAGGCTTACTCGTGAAGATGATGCACTAAATTGGAGCAGCGTTGAGTATATTTTCATATGCAGAAAAATACCATTTTGTTTGTACCACCGGAATTCAATCACAAATATATATGTACAATTAAAATGTAACAATATTTGTGTATAAATTAAATCACCATTTAAGAAAACGTAAGCCGTAAATGACATTTTAATTCGACACGTGGTGCGATTACTTATACGATATTAAATTTTGCCTAAGATCTGTAATATTGTGTATAGGTTAGAGTGCAGTCTAATTGTAACGCACATCTTGAAATCTATTGATTGTAACTTGAACTGATTAAACTCGTTATATACAGGAATCAATAGAAGCATACAATTCCTATTCAGAGAATAACTGATCACAGCTAAATTCGTCACCTTAATGAGATTTGTGACACGTGTATGTGACTAATTTCAAGGTAGAAGGCAGTTTGCGTGTGGCCGGATTCGGCGTGGCATCCAAATCTTTGAGACATAACATAATGCAGATAGAAATCAAAGCGCACTTTATTGCCAGAACAATGCTGATTTATTTCATTGATGACTCGATACCGTACATAGTGGATCGATGCGGAAATCTATGTTACTGTGTCATTGGTACCACGGTCCAATTAAGAGTTTGTAATCTACCCCTTTGGGTGAGTCAAAATTTAATTAGTTCTGCTATCTTTCGTTTGATCAGATCAATCAAAGGCTAAATCAAGGTAGTAACTGGTCTGGCGTTGCCTATCACAGGTAATACTCCTTATAGAGACTTATCGAGAACTAAAAGTGATTCGTTCTCTAATCCGATTTCAAGAGGCCATCTATTGAACGTTGACGGTTCCGTGCACAATTCCAAAGCGTGTCACTCACAATAGAATAAAAGATGCCCAAGGCAACCGAACGTCGCTCGTGAGCGGCTTCAGAAATCTCGGAACTTTTCACCTTTACAAATGACAATACCTGTATCACGTGATGGACAAAGGAGGCACTCCTTTGTTTTCATTCGCCATTGTTGTAAGACGAGAAGGCACACAAGGGATGGTGCTAATTTATTTATTGTCTTAAAATTTAGACCATATGGCACAACGAAAACGTCTTCAGGTCATTCTGTATAATTAAGGCAGCATATGGTTTACAAGAGTTCAGCTTTTTATGATTTTGTCGAAGCCATGTTTATGTAAATGACAATTATGATATCCAGTTGACACCAAATAAATGTTTGTATGCAGCTGCATGTATAGACGCCGTATAAGCAATGAGTCAGGCTGCAAGTTACACCATGCAGGTGCATTCTGGTTGTTCTACAAAAAACGGCTCTATTCCATTACACTTAAAAGAACAATCTCATTAAAATTTTAAACGCAAATTCAGCATGAATATTTAAAGTCGGGATGGCTGCACGTTCTTTGTTGATATACTGATGTTTTCTACAGATATGCATGCACTTGTAAAAACAATCCCAAGTCCTCATCACCTTACGCTTCAGGAGCCTCGTCTTTAGTTTTGCATTATTACATAACTGGCTAACTTACAGATATATAGCCTTAGAGAAGTCATAAAACCTTTGCATATAGATTGAACCGCACGCGTTTTAACCACGTTGCGTACAGACTACACGTGCGCCAATGTTTAATTAAAACACCTGCTCTTAAACAGAAATCTAGCTGCTTATTGTGTGTAGATAATATGTATTTCCGCTCAATTAAGATGCCATCACAAACTCTGACATATGCAGGCCAGCCATGATTTACACCATGAGCCCGTAGATTCCTATCATCAGTTTCTACACAAAGTAAGCAGAATCACAACTTCTTAGCTGTGCATTCGGATGTGTGCCCATTTCATTGTTATACTTGTGCACGTGAGGTCTCGTGGTTGATGTTATATAAGTCCACTATATATTCAAAGTTGGGGCGATATCACGATATCTATATTATCTGTATGTCGAATTAGTTCAATTTTTCGAAAATTGGTTAAAATATTTCAGTCGTATTCCTGAGATCTTTGACATCATCATTTTAAATTATCGTTCCAAAGAGTTAAAAGGCTGTTGTCAATAACAGTTGTTTTCATATTGAATAGGCCTATGCAAGGGCACGAGACAGTTTACCGGTTATCTGTGTTCTATACAGACAACACTGCCACGATCATCAAATATGTATGGATGTGAAATCCCCACTACGCAAAACTTGACTCATATAACTATTAACATGAATTAGATATGTTCCACATCATATCCATTATTACATCTCCAATAGCCCTAAACCCACGGTGAATAAGAGACAAAGAGTCATATATAAAAGGCATAGTTTGTTGGTTTAATCATTTAATCACAGGTAGGAATATTGGATAGACAAATTTCTATTTTTTTGTTAACTTTATTATTACCTTTATAAAGAATACTTAAGAAATGAATTAGGCGTAAGGAATGTAATCCCGTTCATGCCTTTATTATTTAACCATAGTCACTCTCTCTATACTTCATAATAGCAGAGTATGAATTTACCAGTAGAAAAGAGATATTAACCAATCAGATAGTGATGAATGAATGAATGAATGAATGAATGAATGAATGAATGAATGAATGAATGAATGAATCAATCAATCAATCAATCAATCAATCA